>BLSH010088393.1:1125491-1143967 GCA_018402905.1 Glandirana rugosa | reverse complement strand
TGCAGCGCTCTTAATGAGACGCTGAGGCAAAGGGGAGAGAAGCGGCTGCCATTAAACTGTAGCCCGCGGCGTGTACGGGTTGTCATGGTTCCCACACGCCGCGGGCTACAGTTAAATGGCAGCCGCCTCTCTCCCCCTCCACCGGGACGCAGGACACTTTAATTGCGGGACACCTGGGGCTAGTTGGGGCCCCATGAGCACTTGGGGCCCCTGGGCCGTGCCCGCTCACTAAGACGGCCCTGGAGTCAGAGTGTGAACGTAGCATTTGCAAGGGAACAGGGGACAGGTGGTTAGCTGGACGTTAGCAAGAAGTTTAACATCCTTGTCTATAATGGTGGGATTGAAGGAGGGAAGTAATGATTGTAGGGCATGTGGGCATGGAGTGTTAAGTGGGTGAGATATCTGTACAGTGGAGATCTCCTGACGAATTGTATGAATCTTATTTTTGAAGTGATTGGAGATATCCTGGGCAGTGAGTGAGTTAGTGTTAGTAGAGTTAGCTCTGTTCTTGGACCTCTCTTATTTTCAATCTATACCTCTTCCCTGGGTCAGCTGATAGCCTCCTACTGCTTTCAATAGAATTTCTACGCTGACGACACCCAAATCTACCTCTCCACCCCCAACTCACTCCATCAGTCTCCTCACGCATCACAAACTTACTAACAGACATCTGTCTGGATATCACACCACTTCCCCAAACTCAACTTGTCAAAACCGCTCATAATATTTCCTCCCCTGCGTGCCTCTTCTCCTGACTTCTCTGTCAAGAGCAATGGCACAACCATCCACCCATCCCTGCATATCAGGGTGCTTGGTGTTATCCTGGACTCTGAACTATCCTTCTGGCCCCACATCCAATCACTTTCCAAGGCTTGCCGCCTCAACCTCCGCAACATCTCTAAACGATGTCCCTTTCTAACCAATGAAGCAAAAAACCTCCTGATTCACTCCCTGGTTGTCTCTCCCCTCGACTTTTGTAACTCCCTCCGCATTGGCTTACCTTTAAATAGACTATCCCCCTTTCAGTCCATCATGAATGCCAGACTCATCCACCTTACAAACCGTTCAGCGTCTGCTACCCCTCTTTGCCAATCCCTCCATTGGCTGCCACTCGCCCAACGAATTAAATTCAAAATACTAACAAGTTACAAATCCATCCACGACTCTGCCCCCAGCTACATCACTAGCCTAGTCTCAAAATAACCTAATTGTTCTCTTCATTCCTCCCAAGACCTCCTGCTCGCTAGCTCCCTCATCACCTCCTCCCATACTCGCCTCCAGGACTTCTCATGAGCCTTTTCCATCCTTTGGAATTCCCTACACCAATCTGTCAGACTGTCTCCTAATCTATCCACTTTTAGGCTATCCCTGAAAACATATCTCTTCAGAGAAGCCTATGCTAAATCCACCGAACAACTGTACTTTTATTTTCTTCATCAGCTCATCCCTCATGGTTATTACCCTTTCTTATCACTTGACCCTCCCTCCTAGATTGTAAGCTCTAACGAGCAGGGCCCTCTGATTCCTTCTGTATTGAATTGTATTGGAATTGGGGCAGTAGTCTGCCCTAATCTTGTAAATTGCTGTGCAAACTGTCAGCGCTATATAAATCCTGTATAATAATAGGGAAGAGTTGATGGGGACTGGATGATAAGTTGTTAATGAGAGTGATAAAATAGGTCTGCTTGGCAGTGAGGAGGCTGGAATTGTATTTTTGGGTATGAATGCTTGTTTAAGGCACTGTATATATCATATTTTTAGTCCTGACAGTAATAAACTAAATATACACACACTGTGCTGTCCCTTGTAATAGAAATATAAACGGATTGTAATCCCTTTCGTATACCCAGTTAAGTAACTAGCCTCAGGTGATACACAGAGATGAAACACATTTTCCTACATTATTTTACATGTTTATCTGTAGCCCTCGCTCTTCTACAGCTTCCTAAAGCACACATTTTACTCAGCATTTCTAAACTAAAATTCAGGGGGCGGGGAACTGACGTCACATGCTGCACAACATAGAGCAGGGAGCTGAGTGTAATCTGAGACCTGAGTGAAAGTTATAGACACCACCCTCCCTACATAGACTCATAGATAAACATGCACAACTGGGGCTACCAGTCACCTGTGTGCTGGAGCGGGAATGGCCCTAGAGAGTCAGAAGTGACTCATGCAGATAGCAGAGGAATGACAGAGCAGACAGAGTGCTTTGGATTGAGGCAAGTATACATTATAGAGGGATATGCTTTGTTCATTTTTAATTTTAGACGTTTACAACCACTTTAAGGTTCTTTCTCACCCAATGGGTTATGCGTGTATCTGTGTGTGTATTTACATGCATTTACAATCGTTTATGCATGTACACGTGTAAAATCTGCAGATCTGTGCAGCCCAGGGCACAGCTGTGTCTTACTTTTTTTTTTGTGCGTGGCTAAGTGTGACTCACATATATATGTAGATGCAGCTGTGTGCATGAGCTCATTGTTTACTGCGTTTAAATGCGCACAAAACTATACACTGTGCGCATCAAAATGCAATGTTTTTTCTGCCCATGTGAGAGAACCCCTATGCACAGATCAGCTGATACACAAGTGAAGGGAACATCCCCATAGTGCCCTTCTTTCTGAATCAGAACCCTTGATGGGCCTGGGGCCATCATGGTTCTCAGGATACAAAGTACACTACACTCTCACTTTATCAGACACTCCAACTTGTTCTGGGATTAGTCTGCTGAGAAGACCATATGTGGGGTCAATTCTAACTGTTTCAGGGTAAATAATCAAGGTTTCAGCTAAATTTTGTGCCAGATTTTTTTTTCCTTTTTAATTAGTGAAACAACTTCTACCTGTAGTGGGATTTATTATCCTGCCGTTTATGAGATTTCCTGCTGAGCTTCAAATGTATCACTTAAGTGTTACCCCGCCACATTCATATAGTGCTGGTTTATAACCATCGGGAATAAGGAATCTACCCAATGCCTTGTTCTCGGCTCATAATAGTTTGCTGGTTGGATTAGTAATGGGATGATCCTTGTACATTATTACATTTTATTTAACTCCTTGTGACCTATAATGTTTACATTCAAGAAGAGAATCCTATATCCTGTATGTACTCGGAGCACCAATTAACTACTTCCAGACCGCTCACTGTAGATGTATGGCTAATGGGTGGCCCGGCTGTGCTGGATCATGTACGTGATCCAGTATTTCCAGATAGGGGGGTGAGCTTAAAGTATAACTAAAGGCAAAACTTTCTTTTTAGTTTTGGACAGAGTGGAGCGGGAGTAGAACACCTGTCATGTTTTATTGCTGTCTGTGCCTCCGTTAATGAGATTCACCCTCTCCATTTTGTCCTGTTTACCATTATCATTGAAAGGGAAAGTAAAAAGAAAACCCCAAATTTTAGGTTGTCCCCAGAAAAGTAATAGATGGGAAATCTTCCAATGGAGAGTCTAGTTCTGGTGGCCCCAGAAGGAATTCCCTTAATTTGCAGAAATATCCTCTCACTTCCTGTTTGGCTATGGGACAGGAAGTGAAGGGAAATCTCCACAATGGGACAGAGATTGCAAAAAAAAAAAAAAAATCTAACAGTGGTTATAACCCTCCCTTAGGCCCCTTTCACACTTATGCGAGTTTTCCTGTGACTTGGGACTTCATATCTGTACGACTTCAAGTCATGCCGACTTCAAAGTAGTCCCTGCATTACTTTGGCTCAACTTTGATGCAACTTGAGGTCCATAGACTTCAATGTTAAACTCTCAAAGTCGCATGCAAATCACACCTGAATAATATAGATGTGATTTCTGTACGACTTTGTAATATGTTTTCATTGTGCCAAAGTTGCAACAAAGTCGGACCAAAGTTGTACTGATCCGAAATTGCGGCAAAAAAAATCACAGCTAAAATGCTGTAAAATCGCATCGCACAAGTGTGAAAGGGTCCTTACTCTATCCAAAATGATAAAGAAAGTTTTGCTCATAGATCTACTTTAACCCCTTGCCGACCGCCGATCGGCATCTGACGGCGGCAAGGTGGCTGGTGAGCGCAAATCGCCGTCATGTGACGGCGGCCGCGCTCACGAGCCTAGTGAGCGCGCACGCGCCGCCGGAGGCGCGCCCGCGCGCTCACTGTGTTCGGGGAGGGCCAGGGAGAGGGTGCGGTGGCTTCGATTGCCGCCGGCTACCCACGATGGCCCCCCCGGAGCGAAGGAACGGAGGTCCGTTTATGTAAACACGGACCTCCGTTCTGTGAAGGGGGAAGGGCTGTGATCACAGCCTTCCTCTACACGGAGGCTGTGACCACTTCCCTTCCCCAGCTAGGGCAGTCCCCCCACAGTTAGAACACGCCCAGGGAACATACTTAACCCTTAGAGCGCCCCCTGCAGGTTAACCCCTTCACTGCCAATGGCATTTACACAGTAATCAGTGCATTTTTATAGCACTGATCGCTATATAAATGCCAATGGTCCCAAAAAAGTGTTAAAATGGTCCGACATGTCCGCTGAAATATCGCAGTACCGCTAAAAATCGCAGATCGCCGCCATTGCTAGTAAAAAAAATAAAAACCCCAAAAATGAATTCTCATCATCCGTAAACGCGACCACTTTTGCGCAAACCAATCAATGAACGCCGATTGCGATTTTTTTTTATCACAAATATGAGGAAGAATATAAATCGGCCAAAACCGATGAAAAAAATGTTTTTTTATATATTTTTTTTGGATTTGTATGTTAGCAAAAAGTAAGAAATTTGGGTTTTTTTGCAAAATTGTCGCTCTTCTTTTGTTTATAGCGGCGATCAGAAATGACGCAGAGGGGATCAAATACCACCAAAAGAAAGCTCTATTTGTGGGAAAAAAAAGGACGCAAATTTCGTTTGGGTACAACGTCGCATGACCGCGCAATTGTCAGTTAAAGCGACGCAGCGCCGAATCGCAAAAAGGGCCGTCCTAAAGCTGGAAATCCTTCCGGGGCTGAAGTGGTTAAAGTGGTTGGAAAGGCATTCTATGCATAAAGGTAAAAAATCTTTTGTGTGCAGCAGCCCCCCCCCAATCCTTACCTGAGCCCCCTCCAATGCAGCGATGTTCACGATAGCCCCGGTTGTATTGTCTCTCCCCCCTTTGGCTGTGACAGTGAGCCAATGAGGAGAGGGGGGGGGGGGGGGGGGGGTGACCGAGCCACAGCTTTATGTGTCTTATGGATGCATAGAGCAGCGGCTCGGGAGCAAGCATGCATCGGTGCTCCCAGGGTAAGCTGCTGTCTCTGGGGCCACTGCTCGAGGGGGAAGAACCAGGAGCACCGGCTAGGGACCCGAAAAGAAGAGGATCGGAGCTGCTCTGTGTAAAACCACTGCAAGGAACAGGTAAGTATAACATATTTGTTATCAGGAAATAGAAAAAAATATTTTTGCGCTAATGGGTATTTATCAATGTGCTCGATGTGCAGCTGCTATACACTAAGTGGATACCACTTGATAAATGTAAATAAATGTTTATAGCGCTCGCACATATCACACCACTGTAATAATATAAATCACAATAATTTGATGCTGATATAATTGGAAGTGAATACAAAATTGTGATAGAAAATACCAATGTGCTTGGCATATGTTTGCCACAAATTATGCAAATAGCAAATATCAATATACAAATGGTTATATAAAACTAATAAGTTCATCAACAAAATGTACAAAAATGTTTTTTTATAAGGTGCTAAGAATAATAAAGTGATATAGTGCTGTTGTAGTCCAAAGTATAAAAAGTGCTGAAGTGCTTCGTGCTGAAAAAAAGTGCTTGCAATCTTCCAAAGTGCAAATGTGCTCCACACGTGTGGGGTATCCCCCCTAAGTATCCTACTCCCCAAAGGACCATGGCCTCCAGCTTTTCAGTCTGGGGGTCTGGTAAAGCTTAGAACAATCCCATGTTTCTCAACTGGCAAGCCGGGGGGGGGGGTACATGCGGTACTTCCGCGATGTTTCAAATGTTATGCAGGGAGATATGGGATGGCAACAGAGAAGGATCCACAATAGTGAATTACTGTATGAACCCAGTTTTAATGCGCAAATAAAAGCGTACTTACAGAATGGTAGAAAAAAGCTGGCTTTACAGTATACAAAGCCCAGATGCCGCTATTCGCGTGCGTTCCAGCTGAAACCGGAGGTGGCGTCCGCGGAAACCAAAGACCGGAAATTACGTCAACGTGTTTCGCCCTCCCACAGGCGTCAACGGACATCATTTCCGGGTTTCCTTCTCCATTATATACTGGAGGGGAGTGATCTCCCTCCCACAAGCAATATATGATTGGATGGATATCCGTGAATGTCAGATGTAGGTGTCCGCAATGCGTGTCCCCTATTAAAACAATTATCAGGTTGCCGGGACGTCATCTCTGATTGAACAGTAAAATATATATACTAAAACCATAACTTGATGAATATAAAAAATATAATAAAACATGAGAATAAAAAACTTTAATTAAGAAATCTCAAAAATGGTATGTTTGTAACTATTTTGAATGAAAAAATAAATGAAAAAATAGAAATAATAAAATTAAATAAATTAATACAATAATAAATTATTCTTTGTTAAACAAATGAACAAAATATACAAAATATATATCATAAAATAATAAAAAAAAAAAAAAAAAAGAAATATAAAAAAAAAAAAATTAGATAAAAATATATTGGAAATTGATGATCGAATTATACCTTGTGAAAATATAGTATTCTCGCTCTATATTAAGATTGAAAATTACCTAAAAAATGAATTCATAACTGAGGAGAAATGTGAAGACATTGGGTTCAACTGAATTGTAGAACTACCAGTAGGAGAGGAAACAATTGAGATCTAATCCTATATTCAACCCCATGGGGGCCATTGTCCCCAAACGATAGATCCAATAGGTTTCGTTCTGAGACACCGCCCTCCTGAGGTTACCACCTCTCCAGTTGGGTTCAATGCAGTCAATACCACAAAAACTAGGATCTCTCTTGTGGTAAAAAATGATTTGATAGGCTGTGGTGTTTGAACCCCTTTTTTATATTGTTAACATGCTCTCTTAATATTTGTTATTTTAAAAATAAGCAAAAAAACAAAGTTTTAATGCCACTTTAAGTGGTTAAAGGGATAAACCACTTTTGTAGGTTTTCAATTGCGTTCTTTAATAATCTGATTATACTAATTATCTTGTTGACAGAGAATGATCCTGAGTAAAATGCGTCTTAAAGGCCTTGTGTTAACATGCTTATGTGTATACATGCACAACAAGCTTTAGGGGTGGTAAAAACACAGCACAACCACAGGGTTTTACCACCTCCAAACGCTAGTGAACATGAGCCCTTACATAATTCAAAGTGTTACTAACCCTAGGGCCCAGCATTCACTATATCTGGTCTCCCACAGTACACAGAACATGGAAATGCAATCATTTTAGTAAAATATAAACTGCTAAATAGCTTTTCTCATCAGCAGTATATAGCAGTCTTGTTACTTCTATCAGGTTGGTTAAAGCTTGTAGGAGGAGTTTTCATACTGCACTGGCTGTCCTATCAGGATGTAGGAATTCTGATCCTCTGTCTGGACAGTGCTGATTGGCCCTGTGCTGATCTCATGCACCCTCCCCAGAAAAAAAACTCTACTAGCAGTACACACCAAACTGAGTATGTGCAGAGTGACTCCACTAACTGTCTTATCCAGACATGTTTTGGGGACAATGCAAGATGGGGAGAATCAGAGAAGACAGGATCAAACAGCCTTTTTACACAATGCAGAGGATTAACTCCTTAGGTTCCACAGTGAGTATAACAAGCATGCTTTACTGTATATACACACTGATTTTACTGTTGTGGGTTTAGTAATACTTTAATAAAAATGGCGTCTAAACCCTATGACTGCTGGACTACTTGGTCTATTGAAAAATTACAGACTTACTGGCAGGATCTCCAGGGAAAAATAAAGGAAAAAATCAAATCTACTGCATTTCCTATTGCAGCCCCCACATCTAAGAAAATAGTAAGCTTTCTTCTCTGGTTATATACAACTTTCAACTCTCTGGCCCGGTCCAGACTGCTGCGACTTTGACGCCGACATCCCAGCACGACTTGCATATGACTTCTTTAACAATAGTCAATGCAAGCCATGCCGAAGTCGCACCAAAAGTAGTGCAGGAGCCTTTTTCTAATTCAGAGTGACTCATGTTGCTCCTATTAAAACAGTTTTATTGCACTTAATGGAGCGCAACTTGTCATACGATAGTACGCTCAAAGTCGGAGCGCATGTCGCACCAATGTGAACCAGGCCGGTATGTTTCTCTTTACATGACAGGCAGACTTTGTTTTTTTGTCCTTCATTCCTGTACTCTACCATCGTGTTACCTGTATGTAGGTTTTTGATCTGTGATATGTTCCTCAATACATTTGTTTGATGGACAGAAAATGTTTGTAGCCGGAAAAAACAAACTAATGCAGCCACCACATCTACCAATCAGCTGCAATTTATTACATTTTATTCTTGGGTTTAACTGTCCTTTTAACGAGCTGCCAGGTCCTTAACCATACTTTAGTGCCTAATTTTTGCCCAAATAGCAATGGATGGGGTCAAGGACTGTACCACAGAATACACTGCGTGGCTAACTTCGTATGCAGCTTCTTTATCTTTTTATCCTTGCCTGTGTTCCAGGTTAAGCTGGTGCCATGAACACTCTCCCAAGTTTCCAGTTTAAAGTTGGCTCCTTTATCTTGCAGCATCCTATGGAACTTCCCTTTTATGTGGGATTTGTGTCTCCCTACACTGTGTAACACAAAGCCCCATGGTCTAGGGTGGCAAGGCACCCTCCTGCTCCTCTCCTCCTCCCCTCTCCCTCCTCCAAGCTAACAGGCTGTCTGGAAACTGCACTGTCCACTGTTAACTTTTTTCTGTGAAGACCGGAAGTTCAGGGAAGGAGCACCTAGAGAGCAGGAACACGCAGGATTGGATATAGTAAACTCTGAAAGTGCTGGGGTAATAATTTTAACAAATCGTGTGCTGAGGAATGTTTATTTTATTGTGCTCAATGTGTTAGTGTCACTTAACCTACACCTTAAACAACGATCAATAAATGCTGTATTACATGCTGTTCATACTCTCTCACTATGAGATTCGTTTTCTGTATTCTGCAAAAAATACCTGGTTGATCCTGTTGTCCTTTATTGCCCCCTTCTGTTCATGTCCCCAATTCAGCTAGTGATTTTTCAGCTGTGTTTGCAGCTGTGCACATGCTCAGTTTTCAGTGAGTTTCTATGCCGAGTATTTCCTCCCTATCACATCTGAGCAGACCATGTGACTATAGAATCATACATGTGAGCGTATACACAGTGGTAAATGACTACTCACTCCCTTTCTCCTCCTCCTATGCTCACTAATCAGTTAAACACAACGGGGATGAGGTATTACATGTGGGTTAACCACTTAAAGGCCACCCCAAGCAGATATACTGCAGCAGGGCGACCCTCCTGCATCCGCTCCCGCTGTGATTGGACACAGCGGAAGCCAATCAGCGGGTCTGGTGGACGCAGTGTCCGCTGGGACCCCCTGGTCATGGACAGGAGAGGCGGAACAGCGGTCTGCTAATGTAAACAAGGCAGATCGCCGTTCTGCCATAGAGGAAAATGGAGATCTTGTGTTTCCGTTAAGCAGAAATATGGATCTCTTGTCTTCGTCCATTTAAGCTATCCCCCACACAGTTAGAAAGCACTCCCTAGGAGCACACTTAACCCTTTGATCGCCCTGATGTGACAGTACTTTTTTTTTAGCACTGATCACTGTATTAGTATCACTGGTCCCCAAAAAGTATCACTTAGTGTCTGATTTGCCCGCTGCAATGTCCCAGTCCCGCTAAAAATCGCTGATCGCCGCCATTGCTAGTAAAAAAAGAAAAATCTATCCCATAGTTTGTAGATTTGTATTGGGATTTTTTTTTACCAAAGTCATGTAGCAGAATACATATGGGCCTAAATTGATGAATAAATTTGATTTTTAATGGATGTGCTTTATAGCAGAAAGTAAAAAATATTGTTTTTTTGTTTTTTTTCAAAACTGTCAGTCTTTTTATGGTTATAGGTCAAAAATACGGCAGAGGTGATCAAATACCACCAAAAGAAAGTTCTATTTGTGGGAAAAAAAGGACATGACTTGTATTTGGGTACAACATCGCACGGCCACGCAATTGTCAGTTAAAGTAGCGCACTGCCATATCACAAAAAATGGCCTGGACATTAAGGGGGTAAAACCTTCTGGGGCTTAAGTGGTTAATGTAGACTTCACCTCCCTCTTATTCTAAGACACAAGCTAGAGGGGCATGACAAAGATTTGATTTCAAATATATATTTGAATGACAATTTAAACCCTTTAACCACTTCCCGACCGCCGTATGCAGAATGACGGCCGGGAAGTGGCTCAGTTATCCTGACTGGACGTCATATAATGTCCTCAGGATAACAAGCCGCCACGTGCCCGGGGAGGGGGGCGCACATCGCGGCGATCGGTGATGTGGGAGGTTAGTCTGACCCCCCGCAATACTGATCTCGGTAAAGTGCTTCCATCCGAAGCACTTTACCATGTGATCAGCTGTGACCAATCATGGCTGGTCGCAGTGTAACACAGGAAAGCCATTTATCGGCTTTCCTGTACTCAGGTCTGCAGACCTGAGGAGTGGAGAGCCGATCGGCTGCATCCCTGACAGGGAGGGTTTGTGCTGATGATTTATCAGCACAGCCTCCCCTCGGATCGCCACACTAGACCACCAGGGAGCCTGCCCAGGGACCACCAGCAATGTCCCCACCCAGGACCACCAGAGAGCCGACCAGGGACCACCAGGGAGCCGATCTGGACCACCAGGGAGACCACCCTAGACCACCAGGTAAGGGGCATAGTGCCCAATATTAATGGCACTTAGTGCCACTTTTAGATGCCACCCTAGACCACCAGGGAATGGGGCCCTTTCTGTACATATGCCCACCAGTGCCCCTATCAGTGTGTACCAGTGCCCCTATCAGTGCATACCAGTGCCACATATCAGTGCCCACCAATGCCACCTACTAGTGCCCACCTATCAGTGCCACCTATCAGTGCCCAGTGCCACCTATAAGTGCCAATCAGTGCCGTCTGAGTGTCCATCAGTGCCGCTTATCAGTGTCCATCAGTGCCACTTATCAGTGTCCGTCAGTGCTGCATATCAGTGCACGTCAGTGTTTCATATCGGTGCCCGTCAGTGCTGCTTATCAGTGCCGCCTAGCAGTGCTCATCATTGCTGCATATAAGTGACTCATCAGTGCCACCTCATCAGTGCCAATCAGTACTGCCAGATCAGTGGCCGTCAGTGTAGCCTCATCAGTGCCCATCAGTGATGGAGAAAATTTACTTATTTACAAAGAAATAGAGAATTTTTTTTTTCAAAATTTTTTGTCTTTTTTTTGTTTATAGCGCAAAAAAATCAAATACCACCAAAAGAAAGCTCTATTTGTGGGAACAAAATGATAAAAATTTTGTTCGGGTGCAGCGTCGCACGACCACACAATTCTCATTCAAAACGCAACAGCACTGAAAGCTGAAAATTGGTCTGGTAGTAAAGTGTTCTAAGTGCATAGTATTGAAGTGGTTAATGATCTAAATTATTTATATATACTCTGTATTCCAAATGCTGTTTTTATTTTGAACATGTAACCAGTAGCAGAGGACTAGAAGCTCCTCCTGCTTATGTTTCCCTGCAGACAGGCTGGGAAAGAGCTGAGTCATGTGACAGCTGGATATCGATTAGGAAACAGGTACTTAAATGTTTTTTTTGTTTTGTTTTTTTTTTAATTAAAATCATTACAGTGCCATCATCCACATACAGAAATAGAAAGGTAAATGTAAATTAAACAGCGTGTGTTTAGTATCACTTTATTAAAAAAAAAAGGCTTTAATACACCTTAGGTTTCTGATGTGCGGTTCCATTGACTGTCACAGAGAATGTTGCATAGTCAGAGCACCCAAACTACATTCTGGTGAGATCTAAAGAAAACATTTCCATCTTTTTTAATAACTTTCTCAAAACTCTTATTGGTTCGAATATCTCTCAACATATATTATAGTTACATTATAGTTCAACCTGAGTTTAGTCGATTGTATAATCCAACTGTAACATGCATGACTCAATGGAGAGTGTGCAGTCCAACGGTATCATGTGTGGCCATACATTTCCTAATAAATCATTCTATAGAAAAACATTTTTTGTGACGGCCTGTGATAATCATAATGTGTATATCATTTCATTTTGCACGTGTAGCTTCATGGTTGTGTTAGCAACATTGTGCTTCATTTCCACGTTCCTTCAATACCGCACTACAGGAGAGCCTGCTGGGGACTAATAATCCCGCGTGGAGCGCAACTGAGCGGAACTTCTAATTGACTGAAAAGAGTTTTTATCATCCGAAGGCAAAATACAGAGAAAAAACACATTGTGCTCTGAGATCTGTTGAAGAAGAACTTGCATTGTGTGTTGTGTTGCTCTTTTATTGTAGATGATGCGTAATTTGAAAAGAATCC
Organism: Glandirana rugosa; assembly: GCA_018402905.1. Classification (NCBI taxonomy): domain Eukaryota; kingdom Metazoa; phylum Chordata; class Amphibia; order Anura; family Ranidae; genus Glandirana; species Glandirana rugosa. The sequence goes on along the minus strand of BLSH010088393.1, from coordinate 1,131,407 downwards.
CTAGGTCTCAGGCATGAAATTAAGATGAAAGATGAATTTGTCCATAGCAACCAAGTGGTGGATTAATTTTACATTTTGTAGTAAAAAAATGACAGTTAAAACGTAAATTTACTTTATAAGCCACTTAGCAACACTGGGGCCAAAGCGTTCCCTCTATCTCTCTTTCTATATATATATATATATATATATATATATATGTACACAAAAGGCCTATTTCTCTCAAATATTGTTCAAAAATCTGTCTAAATCTCGTCTTTCACACGAGCGGATCGTTCAGGTCCACCTGTCAGTTTTTCAGGCGGACCCGAACGGACGCTCCATTGTCCTCTATGGAGTGACGGATGTCAGCAGTGACATGTCCGCTGACTTCCAATCCGCTCTGATCCGCCACAAACAAACGGATTGAAACCCTATTTTCCATCCGTCGATCGGATCGGATGAACACGGACAGACGGTCCGTGTTCATCCTATCCTCCATAGAAGAGAATGGAGCTCTGACCGGTTGCTCTGCACAGGGTGCAGAGACGGTCCTGTCATCCGCCGGCTCAGTGGGGATAAACTGATGGATCCCCGCTGAGCAGCGGAGCCCGTCAAAACAGGCTCCACTACTGTGAAAGGAGCCTTAGTGAGCAGTTCTCCTTTGCCGAGATAATCCATCCATCTCACAGGTGTGGCATATCAAGATGCTGATTAGACAGCATGATTATGGCACAGGTGTTAAAACACATTAAAACTGCACATTTTAGAGTGTCCATTTATTGTGGCCAGCCTAAGGCACACCTGTGCAATAATCATGCTGTCTAATTAGCATCTTGATATGCCACCCCTGTGAGGTGGATGGATTATCTCGGCAAAGGAGAATTGCTCACTAACACAGATTTAGGCAGATTTTTGAACAATATTTCAGAGAAATAGGTCTTTTGTGTACATAGAAAAAGTCACAGATCTTTGAATTCAGCTCATAATAAATAGGGGCAAACACAAAAGTGTTGCGTTTTATAATTTTGCCCAGTGCCTCTATATATATATATATATATATATATATGTGTGTGTATTAAAAGAAAGTTCAGCAAACATAAATATACTGTAGGTTTCCCTCGCAGGGGTTTTCAGCATTCCTCTTGCCATCAACATAAAGGACGTTCAGCCCATTTGGCGCTTGCTTGTAGCACTGCCACTCTGGCCTTACTCTCCAGGCCCTTGTCTGTCTCCTACAGACTGTTCACCAACCAACCACTCCTGGGCCAGATTTCCTGTCTGCCGGGGTGGACCAGAACCATGGTCAGGCTATTACTTAAAGCCCAGCACACACCTGACCCATTAGTATCCTGGCTGTTCAGAATACCTGGATCCAGAATTGGAGATTTCATCCCACCTGGATCACTTTGAAATCTCCAGGCTTCAGGTCCCAAAACAAACTTTAGAAAACACTGAGGAAACTGAAAAGCCACTTTCCTCTAAATGTCACAAGCTCCCTGGAGCCCCACAACCCGTCTGGTTGAGAATCCTGGATCACAACCTCTTTCTAGACCTTGGCAGGGCAGCGCTCTGCCACAATATATATATTAGACCACTGCAGGCCTAGTGGTGACCTCCAGAGTCAGGGAGAGCTGACATCCCTCTTAAAAGTGTGGGTTACTAGGCATGGTGGGTGTAGTGCAGTTAGAGTAAGTTGGGTGCCAGACACTTTGAGAATACAAAAAGAGATTTATTGTCTCTTACCGAACTGGAAGAGAAAGGGTTAGGGCCAAAACCCCTTAGGCAGGTGCAAAAACATTTGGCAGACTGAGACAAAAATAGGAATAGGAGGACAGCTAAACAGGGCCTTTAACCACTTGCCGACCGCCGATCGGCAATTGACGGCGGCAAAGTGGCTCGTTCCCGCAAATCGCCGTCATACGACGGCGGCTGCGGGAACGTGTATAGTGAGCGCGCGCGCGCCGCCGGAGGCGCGCCCGCGCGCTCACTGTGTCCAGGGGGGGCCAGGGAGCGGGTGCGGCGGCTTCGATTGCCGCCGGCCACCCGCGATGCCCCCCCCCGGAGCGAATGAGCGGAGGTCCGTGTATGTAAACACGGACCTCCGCTCTGTGTGAGGGGGAAGGGCTGTGATCACAGCCTTCCTTTACGTGAAGGCTGTGATAACTTCCCTTCCCCTGTTAGGGCATCCCCCATACAGTTAGAACACGCCCAGGGAACATAGTTAACCCTTAGCGCGCCCCCTGCAGGTTAACCCCTTCACTGCCAATGACATTTACACAGTAATAAGTGCATTTTTATAGCACTGATCGCTGTATAAATGCCAATGGTCCCAAAAAAGTGTCAAAATGTTCCGCCATGTCCGCTGAAATATCGCAGTACCGCAAAAAATCGCAGATCGCCGCCATTACTAGTAGAAAATAAATAAAATATAAAAACCCCAAAAATGAATTCTCACCATCCGTAAACGCGACCACTTTTGCGCAAACCAATCAATAAACGCCGATTGCGATTTTTTTTAGCGCAAATATGAGGAAGAATATAAATCGGCCAAAAACGGTGAAAAAAAATGTTTTTTTATATTTTTTTTTTTGGATTTGTATTTTAGGAAAAAGTAAGAAATTTGGGTTTTTTTGCAAAATTGTCGCTCTTCTTTTGTTTATAGCGGCGATCAGAAATGACGCAGCGGTGATCAAATACCACCAAAAGAAAGCTCTGTTTGTGGGAAAAAAAGGACGCAAATTTAGTTTGGGTACAACGTCGCACGACCGCGCAATTGTCAGTTAAAGCGACGCAGCGCCGAATCGCAAAAAGGGCTCCGGTCCTAAAGCTGGAAATCCTTCTGAAGTGGTTAAGCTGAATTGCAGCAAACTGTATTTGTAGGCTGCAGCCTCCTATGGTAACTGAACTTGCAACTTCAACGCGGGTCACAACTCACTGTATCCCATTGTACAGGGTGGGCCATTTATATGGATACACCTTAATAAAATGGGAATGGTTGGTGATATTAACTTCCTGTTTGTGGCACATTAGTATATATGAGGGGGGAAACTTTTCAAGATGGGTGATGACTAGTGTTGAGCAAACCCGGACTGTAAAGTTCGGGTCCGTACCGAACTTTGGGGTGTCCGGGACCCGGACCAGAACCCGGACTTTTAAAAAAAAAAGTCCAGGTTCGGGTCCGGGGTTCTGGTAATTTTACCAAAAATTCTGAAAATTGCTGTAAAAAAGTCCAGGAAAGTCCTAGAGGTCTGCAAAAGGAAGGAAAATGGGGGTAAGGGTGGGACAAGTGCCCAACAAAGAAATGGGGACAGGGAAATAACTAAAAGCATTTTTTAAAAAATAAAAACATAAAAAAATCAAAAATGGAGGTGGATGTGGACCATCTTCAAACTGTGTCTGAAAAGTATTAATTAACGGTAGAAGCCATATAACTGTTCTAAAATCATCTTCAAACTGTGTCAAAAAAGTATAAATAAGCCGGGAGAACCCATATCACTGTTCTGCAAACATCTGGAAACTGTGTGTAACACTTTAACTAAAACCGGGACAATCAATACCACTGTTCTGCAAACATCTGGAAACTGTGTAACACTTTAACTAAAACTGAGACAAACTGTTCTGCAAACATCTGGAAACTGTGTGTAACACTTTAACAAAAACCGGGCGAACCCATATCACTGTTCTGCAAACATCTGGAAACTGTGTGTGACACTTTAACAAAAACCGGGACAAACTGTTCTGCAAACATCTGGAAACTGTGTGTAACACTTTAACTAAAACCGGAACAAACTGTTCTGCAAACATCTGGAAACTGTGTGTGAAACTACAGCATAGAGAAGAACAGGGATATGGTTTCGCTCTGCTATAGTTTCACATAGAGTTTTTAGATGATTTTAGAACACTGATATATCAACACCATTGTTTTTCTTGTGAAATTCCCAATAAGTTTGATGTGTCACATTACCCTCTTCCTATTGAAAAAACAAAAGTTCAATTCAAAATGGCCGACTTCAAAATGGCCGCCATGGTCACCACCCATCTTGAAAAGTTTCCCCCCTCACATATACTAATGTGCCACAAACAGGAAGTTAATATCACCAACCATTCCCATTTTATTAAGGTGTATCCATATAAATGGCCCACCCTGTATATTACACACACAGTAGTGTGTAGGTGTAGATAAATGCTATAAAAAATGCTTCAAAAATATATATTTAAATTTGTTTATTTTTATCAATTTACAATATGCAAAGTGAGTGAGCAGCAGAAAATTTTAAATCAAATCAATATTTGCTGTGACTACCTTTTGGCTTGAAACCAGCATCAATTCTTACACTTGCACACTTTGTACAAAGTCAAAGATTTTGTAGGATTAGAGTTGGGCATATGACTAACCCAGTATACCAAGCAGAAGCTAATGATCATCAATTTCATATATAGTTTGAAGCACGGTCATAAACAGAAACAGCTATGCAGGGGGCTTAAAATTGGGTGAGGAACAGCCAAACTGCTAATAAGGTAAGGTTCTGGAAGACCTTTCATGTCATAGGTTGTATAGCAACAAGAGAGGTAGTTCTACTGCATTAAGCAAGGGCTTTCCCAGGCAAAGATTTTAAAGCAGACTGGGGTCTCAAGATGTGCTTTTCAAGCTCTTTTGAAGAACCACAAAGAAATGGACAATGTTGAGGACTGTAGACGCAGTGGTCAGCCAAAGAAACTTAATGCAGCAGATGAAAGACACATTATGCTTACTTCTCGTCGACATCAGATGTCCAGCAGTGCCATCAGCACAGTACTAGTGGAAAACAGTGGGACCCAGGTAAATATCCGGAGGAGTCTGGCACCAGAAGTGGTCTTCATGGAATAATTGTGGCTGAAAAGCCCCCTGATGTGTGGAAACAAGGCTAAGCAAGTCAGCTATGGGGTGCAGAAAAATGGCAGCAGGTGCCTCTGGACTGATGAGTCAAAATGTGAAATGTTTGGTTGTAGCAGGAGGCAGTTTGTTTGCGTAGGGCTGGAGAGTGGTACAATAATGAGTGTCTGCAGGCAACAGTGAAGTATGGTGGAGGTTCCTTGAAAGTATGGGGCTGCATTTCTGCAAATGGAGTTAAAGATTTGGTCAGGATCAATGGTGTCCTCAAAGCTGAGATGATGCCATACCATGAGGGAGGCGTGATTGACCCCAAATTTATTCTTCTGCAGGACAATGGCCCCAAACATACAGCCAAAGTAATTAAGAACTAGCTTAAGTGTAAAGAAGAACAAGGAGTCCTGGAAGTGATGGCTTGACTCCCACACAGCCCTGAACTCAATATCGAGTCTGTCTGAGATTACATGAAGAGATAGAAGGATTTGAGGCAGCCTACAGCCACTGAAGATCTGTGGTTAGTTCTCCAAGATTGCAACAAAAGGGAAGGACAACACCACTTCAGGTGAAAGTGATCCTCTGCTTGATGACTGGGTGCTGGTCCAGTCTATGATCTGACCAGATAATCCAAAGAAGAAAGAGGATGACCGCACTCCAGGATACAAGAAAAAATGCTTTACTCCATAAAATTATCCAACACCAAAGAGTAGATTCACAATAACATCATGACACACATGGAGGAGTGCATGGTTGGCACATTTCACAAATTTCTTCGCTTAGTCCTTACCCGATTGTTTAGAACAACCTACCTGCCGAGTTCCTTCAAAAACTGTGTGCATGTCTACCTAGAAGAATCAATGCTGTTTTGAAGGCAAAGGGTGATCACACCAAATATGTATTTGATTTGGATTTCTCTTCTGTTCATTTACTTTCTAATTTGTTAATCGTTAAAAATAAACTATTGATACTTCAATTTCTGAAAGCGTTCTTCATTTACTGCATCTTTTCACACCTGCCTAATGGTTTTGTACAGTATGTGTGTGTGTGTGTGTGTGTGTGTGTGTATATAT
>BLSH010088393.1:1102949-1122801 GCA_018402905.1 Glandirana rugosa | reverse complement strand
GGGGACAAAATAAGGTTATGCCTAGGCTGCCAAAAATCCTTGCACCAGCCCTCGTTAAAGGGTCTGTCCAGCCAAACCAGAATATTTCAATGTTTGGCAGAGTTAAATAACCTGACAATCTCTTTTATCCCTTGTGGTAGGATCTCTGTCATTGAAGAAAGTCAATTTCCCTGTTGGAGAGTTGGGCCAGAACACCCAAACCACCTAGGTGGGCAGGAAGAGTCTAAAATCAAGTCTTGTCAGATTACCAAAAACATATAATCCAGGGACTTCTGTGTTTTTAGCTGTCCATGATTTGTTACTTTTGGCCAGATTGGCCATTTAACAATGCCTAACGCTGAGGCAATATTAACCTCTTCACACCGACATAATGCAAATATGCAGCCTCGGCTTCAAGTTGCACCCATCACTCTGGTACCGTTTTTAGAGCCGACGGTCAGCTTTCTCTTAATTACAACCGATGTGGCGAAGCAGTAGGAAGGGACACCCCCTTCCGCGGCTCACCCCCGGGCTCTCCAGACCTACTGGGTGGCCCGACTGACCAGCCGGCATATCTGCCGGCTGGCCGGAGACCCGAACAGTGCCGGAATCGGCATTGATCAAGTCTCAGATCTAGTGACCCGGAAGCAATGTCATGACATCACTTCTGGTTTATGGAAGCCTTAAAGGCATCAAATTAAAAAAAAAAGTTACAGTATTAAAACAGCCAAACTTTGCTATTTGAATGCTTTTAAGTACAGAGGAGGGATTTGGGGTCTTATAGACCCCAGATTCCTCCATAAAGAGTACCTGTCACTGCCTATTAATGTTGCAAGGGATGTTTACATTCCTTGTGACAGCAATAAAAGTGATAAAAAAAATTAAAGAGACAGTGTAAAAAATAAATAAATGAATAAGGAAAAAAAAATGTAAAGCGCCCTGTCTTTCCGAGCTCGCGTGCAGAAGCAAACGCATACGTAAGTCATCCACAAATGTTAACAGTGTTCAAAACATGTGAGGTATCGCTGTGATCGTTAGAGTGAGAGCAATAATCCTTCTGCAAGACCTCCTTTGTAACTCTAAACTGGTAACCTGTAGAAATTTTTAAAGCGTTACTTATAGAGATTTTTAGGTTTGTGGCCATTTCACGTGTGTGCGCAATTTTAAAGCAGGACATGTTGGGTATCTATTTACTCAGCATGAAATCATCTTTCGCATTATACAAGAAAATTGTGATAACTTTGTTTCATTCATGAAAGTGTATTTCTTCCACTGCGCAAATACAGTGTGACATAAAATATTTCAATAACTGCCTTATTATTCTCTAGGGTCTCTGCTAAAAAATATATATCAACACAATATATGTAGCAGCGCTTAGAGTGTCCCCACAGTTCAAAGCGTAGTGAAGTCTTTAGATAATAAAGTCTCTGAAGTGAAAAGTATACCTTCCACCATCACACGGACACCACGTGGAGAAACTGAAGTCCCTTTTGGAGATACACTTACCAGATGTAGGTAAGTGATAGGCTTTATGGGGTTATATATCCCTGTGCAAGTCCTGGATATCTCACAGCAAATGAACGAGACTAATTGCTTCCTCCTTATGTCATCCAGCAATCCACTCATCGATCGGTGTCAATTTAACAGCACCTCATCATTCATGGGAATGTATAAAAACAGAAGCAAAATCCAACATAGCGTAAAACCGAAAGATTTTATTGAGCCCCACAGGCCAAACCCCTAGTAAAACACTCACAATCTTATAATAAACACAAGCTTTAAAAGTAAGTATGGTTTGTCACCGCTTCCGGAGTCGGCATCCACGAGTGATAAGGATCCAGCCCTCATCCACCCTGCGTCCCCTCCTCTGTAAGCTGGTAACATCAACCTCCAGTACGTCGCTAGGCCACGCCCTGACGCGCTTCGTCGCTTCCAACTTGTACAGAGGGCGTGGTCTAGTGGCGCAACGTATCTGATTTATACATGCTGGGCTTAGCACGTACCGCCCGCATGTCAACAATGTTTGTCCATTTCCAGGCAACTCTAAAGGGCCATCAACATCCAAGGAAGGCTGAAACTTTGCAGCGCTCCTGTGATGAAACAGCTAGATGGCTCCAACGTGCAAACCCGGATACTATCTAGTAAAACTAATACTGCAGTCCCAGTCATCTCTGACTGTTGCAAATAAGCGAAACCTGGAAAGTGGCAAACTTCATTTTCCATAGATACAGTACAGAATCATAAAATGACAAATATGTCAAACAAAGTGATAACAACAATTAATAGATTAATATAAGCAGATGACTGAAATACCCAATGTGAATACATCTGGCAACCAATTAAATAGATTAATAATTGCTAATGAAACAATTCACATCTAGGTCAACATTTAACCCCTTAGGGACCAAAGAATCAGTCAAATAAATCCAGCGGGTCTCACGTTTGGACAAGTCCCGCACCAGATTAGCTCCCCTCCATGGTGAGATCAAACGGTCCACTCCCCAAAAAGTGAGACCCGATGGATCCTGGTTATGAAACAGCTTAAAGTGCAAGGACACATTATGGTCTTTAAAACCTAATTTGATATTCGCTATGTGTTCAGCTATTAAAACTCTCATAGGGCGCTTGGTCCTCCCTATGTAAAGCAACCCACAAGGGCATCTCAGCGCATACACAACATGCGTCATGTTGCATGTGATGAACTCTGGGATTTTAAACTCTTTATCATTAGCATATGAGGTAAAGGTATTAATCCCCCTCAGGGTAGTAGTGACCTCCCTGCATGCTCTGCACTTGCGGCACGCAAAGAAACCCTTTTGATCCCAAAAGGTCATGGATTTAGTTGGTGGTCCAATACCTTATCAACCACCCTATCTCCTATACATTGTCCTTTACGATAGATGAACCTGGGACAGGGGGTTAAAGCTGGTCCCAAAAGCTTATCCAAACGTAAAACATGCCAGTGATCCTTAAATATCTTTTCTACTTGTTTATATTGCTCATGGTAACCCATCACAAACCCAAATTCATGTGTATTTTGAGCTGGAATGTGAGATTGATCTGTCAATAATGAATCCCTAGACACTGTGGACACCTCATCAATAACCATATCCAGATGTTCCATATAAAGAATAGGTCGTCTATATAACGACCATAGAATAAGAGCTCATCTCTTCTATTGGCAAAAATATATCTGTCCTCCCATTCCCCCATAAGAGGTTGGCGATGCTAGTGGCAAATTTTGCCCCCATAGCAACGCCTCTCCTTTGGTTAAAGAATAACCCATTAAACCAAAAGAAGTTATGGGTAAGACAGAATTCTAAACAGTTCCTGAGAAAATTTGTTTGGTTATGAGGGAGATCTTCCCTCTGACTAAAAGCCCAATTTAGGGCTAGCAGTGCATCATCGTGCTGTATAACCGTGTATAGGGAGGACACGTCAGCCGTAACCAAGAACACTTCAGAGTCTCCCTTTATCGATACCTCATTTAAGAGTTGCAGGAAATTCTTTGTGTCCCTCAGGTAGGCCTTAGTCCTCACTACAATACCCTGCAAAAAATGATCCAAATATTCCCCCAATATTGGTGATACCGACCCTATCCCATTAACTATGGGGCAGGCGGGAGTATTTTGGGGGTCTTTGTGTATTTTGGGCAGGGTATAAATCCTCGGAATACGGGTGCTGGTAGGTACCAAGTACCTTTTTTCCTTCGTGGTTAATACTCCTGCCCGAGCACCACTTTCTACAAGACTTTCTAAGTCCTTTCTATATTGGTGTGGTAAAAAATATATATACTGTATAATGTTTGGGGGTTCTAAGTAATTTTCTAGCAAAAAAAAACTGATTTTAACTTATAAGCAACAAGTGTTATAAAAAGGTTTCGGCATGAAGGGGTTAATGTACATTACCTTTTGTAACTAGGAGGCTGCATTGTTGCAGGCCATGTGAATAAAGGTAATTGTGCAAGGCTAGGTTCACATCTATGCATGTTGGTAATGCACGCAAAATCGCAACACAGAGAAGCGCACTGCACTTTACTTAACGGCAACCCCACACAGCTGCAAACAGGCATGGTGCCATGCATTTTTAATAAAGAGCCAGGGACTTCTTTTCTGCCTTTCTTGCAGTTAGTGTAGCCTTTTGAAATAAATAGGAATGCGGGAATGCACCTGCGTTCGGTCGCACTTGTAGGTGTGAACCAAGCCTAAAAGTGGACATATAAAGTTTTAAAAAAACATAAGCAGAGCAGTGTACATTGCAGTTTGTAAACTATTTTTTACATTTTCCTATAGCACCAAGAATTCACACAGCACGTTACTTATATTGTACAGTCACATCAGTCCCTGCCCTCAAGGAGCTTACAATCTCCCTAACTCACATTTATACATACACACATGGCTTCACTCTTCACATTATATTCTTGGCTATGCTCTTTTTCAGAGAGAGAGAGGGTAAAATGGACATGTGGTGGTGTCTGTCTATATGTGAGAAGTGATCTCAAACTAAATGTGAAAGAGGACCTAGTTGGTGGAGTGTGTGATGAGGCTGAAGCATTATGGGTGAAACTGCATATAGATGTGCGTACTACAAAGTTAATCATTGGCGTTTGTTACAGACCCCCCAGTGTTAAAGAGGAGATGGAGACTCAGCTCCTTGCACAGATAGAAAGTGCTGCATGGGCTGGGACAGTGATAATAATTGGGGATTTTAACTACCCGGAGATTAACTGGAGTAATGGCACTGTAGGAACATCTAGCCATTTTAGCCCCGGAAGGATTTGCCCCTTTAATGACCAGAGCACTTTTTGCGATACGGCACTGCGTCATTTTAACTGACAATTGCGCAGTCATGCGACATTGTACCCAAACAAAATGGATGTCCTTTTTTTCCCACAAATACAGATTTCTTTTGGTGGTATTTGATCACCTCTGCATTTTTTTATTTTTTGCGCTATAAACAAAGAGCGACAATTTTGAAAATAAAAACAATATTTTTTACTTTTTGGTATAATACATATCCAAAAAAAATATGAAAAATCTAATTTATTCATCAGTTTAGGCCGATATATATTCTTCTACATATTTATGGTAAAACAATTTGCAATAGGCGTATATTGAGTGAGTTGCGCACAAGTTATTGCGTCTACAAACTTTGGCAATAGATTTATAGCATTTTTATTATTATTATTATTTTTTTTATTGGGATTGCGACATTGCTGCGGACACTTTTGACACTTTTTTGGGACCACTGACATTTATACAGCTTTCAGAGCTAAAAATAGCCACTGATTACTCTATAAATGTCACTGGCAAAGAAGGGATTAAACTATAGGGGGCGATCAAGGGGTTAACTGTGTTCTAACTGTGTGGGGGCTGGGCTGGCAGGGACATGACAGATCTGCTGTTCCCAGTAGATCAGCATGGCATTAATCTACTGGGAACAGTAGATCAGTGCCATGTCCCCTGACAGAACAGTGTTTACATCGGCAGATCCCCGTTCTGTCCCTGTAACAGGCGATGACTGTCCGCCCGACCCGCGGGCACGCTCACGCTGTGACGGCGGCTGGTTGGCAAGCGGTTAAAGAGCAAATATTTATAAACCTATTACAAGACAATGTTATGGTACAATTCATGGAGGCCTCGTCTGGAAATTATGCTCTGCTGGACCTGGCAATCTAATACCACGCAGAGCTTATTACCAATGCTCATATAATAAAACATCTGGGTAGCAGTGAAAATAAAGCACATACAGGAAAGAGAAAAACATTTTAAGAATGCACCGAAATTTTGGCAGCCGAAAATTATCTGCATTTTCGGCCGAAATCTATGTTTTCAGTATCGGCCGAAACAAAAGAACGAGCCGATACCGAAAAGGGGCGGGTACCGTCCATTGCGGGGTATGTGTGCATCACATACCCCGCAATGGATGTGGGAGATTCACAATGCACAGAGCGCACTGCTTGTACGAGCCACTATGTGCATGAAACTGTCAGCTAATTACACTGGAATGCAGAGAATACAGAGAGAGCTGTCAGATCTTCTAGTTGATGTTGGGAGGTGGGCGGGACGAGGGTGTTAACTGTTCAGTCTCGCCCACCTCTGATCTCAGTGAAAATCTGACAGCTCTCTCTCTGCATTCTCTGCATCTCTTCTGCCAGTGCCAGCCAGTACCATCCTGTGCTGCCTGTGAGTACCAATCAGTGCCACATGCCAGTACCATCCAGTGCTGCCTGTCAGTGCCAACCAGTTTCACCTGCCAGTACCATCCAGTGCTGCCAGTCAGTGCCAATCAGTGCCACCTGCCAGTACCATCCAGTGCTGCCTGTCAGTGCCAATCAGTGCCACATGCCAGTGGCACCTGCCAGTACCATCCAGGGCCACCTGTCAATGCCAATCTTTGCCACCTGCCATTACCATCCAGTGCCACCTGTCAGTGCCACCTGCCAATACCATCCAGTGCCGCCTGTCAGTGCCAATCAGTGCCACCTGTCAGGGGCAATCAGTGCCACGTGCCAGTACCATCCAATGCCACCTGTCAGTGCCAATCAGTGCCACCTGTCAATACCATCCAGTGCCATCTGTCAGTGCCAACCAGTGGCACCTATCAGTGCTGCCTGTCAGTGCCACCTATCAGCGCCAATCAGTGCCGCCTGTTAGTGCCCAGGCACAGGTAGGCTGCATATGACAATTGTATATAAAAACATAAATATTTTTTAAAACTGTCATTTTTGGTTTCGGTTTTCGGCTTAGTGCATTTTCGGTTTCGGCACCAAAATTTCCATTCGGTGCAACGCTAAAACACTTAACTGAAAGAGAGCAAATTTTCCAAGGCTGAGGGCTGCTTTCCAAGACTTTGGCAGGGAATATTGGCATCGATGAACACAGAACAGAAATGGGAATTCTTCAAAATGACTGTATGTGAACACACTGCAAAATATATTCCCATGTTTAACCGCTTGCCGACCGTATACTGTACATATACGGCGGCAAGGTGGCTCTCCTCCGCGTGCTGAGGTAGGGTGCTAGCCCCCCCCCCCCCCCGAGTTGTGCTGCAATTCGCTGCAGCACAAACCAATCAGCGGATGCCAGCCGTTGTTCGGTCCCTGGCACCCGATGATCAACCACAGACATTACCGAAGAGAGCCCTGTGTAGGTAAACAAACATAGGGCTCTCTTCTGACAGCAGCAATGTGCTGTTTTTTTCTTCCTGCCAAGCAGGAAGAAAAAAACAGCACATTGCTTAGTAAAAACAGCACACACAGTACACATCACCCTGTATGTTAACCCCTTCCCTGCAAGTGTCATTATTTTAGTGACAGTTCATATTTTTTAGCACTGATCTGATTCCATAAATATATCCCATAGTTTTTGGACGCTATAACATTTGTGCAAACCAATCATTCTTATTGGAATTTTTTAACCAAAAATATGTAGCAGAATACATTTTGGCCTAAATTGATGAAGAAATTTGATTTTTACATTTTTTTTTATAACAGAAAGTAGAATATATATATATATATATATATAATCTATAATTTTTTTTTTTCAAAATTTGTTAGTCTTTTTTTTTTGTTTATAACGCAAAAATAAAAACTGTAGTGGTGATCAAAAACCACCAAAAGAAAGCTCTATTTGTGGGAAAAGGACGTGCATTTTATTTGGATACAGTGCACAACTGTCAGTTACAATAATCCAGTGCCATATCGCAAAAATGGCCTGGTGATGAAGGGGTAAAATCTTCTGGAAGACTAGTGGTTAAAAGGCTAAAAATAAAACCTATGTGGCTTACAGCCAAAGTTAAAAAAGCTATACATGATCAGTAAAGAGCTTTTAAAAGATATAAAAATTAAATAACACTATCATCATTTAAATGTTGCAAGGCATGCAACAGAATATTTAAAATGGACATCAAGACTGCAAAAATTCAAAACGAGCAACAGATTGCAAAAGTGAGTAAGACCAACCCAAAGACGTTCTTCAAATATATTAATAGTAAAAAGGTCAGGTCTGAGCATGTAGGCCTTTTTCAAAATAATCTAGAGTGCATGACTGGGGACAACGAGAAGACAAATTTATTAAATACTTTCTTCAGCTCTGTGTATACAAAGGAGCATGGGGGAGCTCATGTCCATAATGGGGGTGGTAGTGACACCGTCCCAAATGATCCACAATGGCTCAAAAGTGATATGGTCCAGAAATATTTAGACCGAATAAAGGTGGATAAAGCACCTGGACCAGATGGCATTCTTCCACGGATGCTAAAAGAATTGAGCTCTGTCATTTTAAAGCCATTGGGCTCCATTCATAGTACCCCTACTCAATCACCCCCAAAAAAATGTGTAGTGTAAAAAACCTACATTAGACAGTTTCGTCCCCTGGTGTAGATCCATTGTCAAGCACGTTGCCCACCGCCAACTTGAAAAACAAAACAAAAAGACTCTGCTCGCACCGAACGCTATGCCGCCTGACAGTTCTTAAATAACTAAGGGCAGGGCCACCCGGTGATGTCACCGGATGACCCCCATCGACCCCGCATGCCCCTGGCTAACGACATCACAAGGGGGCTGGATCACTCGCTGACGTCACTGGATGGCCCCCTATGGGCAGGCTGATTGTACCCAAGTCGATCCATCCATTGATTTGAGTACAACCATCATGTTGGATATTTACATGTGATTATTGCCAACAGCTATAGTACCTAGCAATAATCAGGATTCTAACAGCAGCAGCTCCTCGCAGGCACCTCCCCCTCCCCCTTTGCCAGGAGAGCACAATAGCTGTGTGGGAGGGACTCCCCCATCCATACTGACTGTATTGATGGGGCAATCGAGCGATTTTCTTTTCTGCAACCATGGGTTTTGCTGTGGTCTGATATAGCCACTGTGCTGCCCGTCAATCAACATTAACTATTTTTAATCCTTATGTTGCTAGTAATAGTAAATAGATAGGACGTTATATTATACAGTGGAATCTTGGATTACGAGCATAATCCATTCCAGGAGAATGCTTGTAATCCAAATCATTCGTATATCAAAGCATGTTTCCCCATAGGAAACAATGGAAACTCAGATAATTCATTTCACAGTGACTGCTTGACAATGCAGTACTGTATGTGGCCAGAGGTCCGTGGCGCTGGTGTGTGCAATACCGTATGTGGCCAGAGGTGTGGTCACACTGCTGAAGCTCGGAGACGCTCGGGAATGGTTTACATTTTCGGTATTTCCGAATGCTTCTGAGCATCTCCGAGCCTCTCCAACGCCCCTGCACCTCTGGCCACATGCAATATTGCGTGCACAGAGGCTTAATCTGGATTTTTTTAAAAAAAATGCTCGTATTGCAAAAATGCTCGTTAACCGTGTTACTCGCAATCTGAGGTACCACTGTATTTACTTTTTTTTAAACACGTTCTACATTTCTACAGTTGCTTCCTGATTTCTGGCCTAGGCCAGCTTTCTCAGCTAAACACACCCTCCTGCCTGCATGCCTGAACTATGGACAGATGGATTCCAGGAAGTAAATGCTACACAGATCATCTACCCTTACTCAAGATGGCCATGGCTAGAAATGCTAGAGGGTTTTTTTCAAAATAAAGGAGACATGGATGGATAGGGGAGTTTGTTTTGAATATTAAAAATGAATTAAATAGTGTTTTCAGTTTGTGGTGCTCAGATACAGTAAGCTTTGCTTTTAATACATATTTATTCAGCTGTGTATTTAGCTGCTAACCTGCAATCACACTTTACTTTTCTAACCTTACTTTTCCTTAAAACCACTTTCCCACCTCCTTTATTTCCCTATAGGATTCTTAAAGTAGAAGGGGGTAGGGGTCGATAAGATGAATTTTATGAACATTTAGCAGGAAGTAAGCGTTTAAGCTGGGCTCACATCTGTAAAAACATGCGGAAGACTCCTCCGAACTTCAAATGTGTTTGGTAATAATAATTTGTCTCCTGGGAATGATTTTACTTAAACCCAACCTACCTCCCCTGAGTAATCATTTCCCTGGAGAGCATTTTAATCATCAGATGGGTGAATAAACAAAGGTGATCCTTGGTTCTGTCTGTGCTTCACGTGTTATTTGAGCTGTGCGCTTTGTCTGTTTAGTAGCCTGGTACTCCCTTACCTAGAAGTTCTAGAAAAATTTTCTTCTACAACAACCTAGCTGAAGTTGACTACCTTAAAGTGGTTGTAAAGGGTAGACACTTTTTTGCGTTCCCTGCATTAGGGTTAAAAATCCAAGTAGTAGCTTTTGCAAAAAAATAATAAATGCACCCATATTTGCACCTAAAATATGTGCATGCATAAGCGTGCGCACATAGGGTGGTAGGTGTGCCTGGGCACGCCCTAATCACCCTGTACTGTGCAGATTACCCCTGCTTGCCTGGCTGCAGAGAAAGGGACGGGGGAATCTCTGTCCTCGGTCCCTTTCTCTGCCCCAAAATTGAGACATCAGGGGTCTGTTTAGACCTCTGATATTTCATCAAAGGCCCCCAGCAGGGCTCCTTAATAAAATTGTAAAAAAAAAAATAAAATATTTTAAAAAATTGTAAAAAAAAAAAAAAAAAAGAAAATAAACTACTGACACTGATCTCTGCCCTTCTGACATATATACACACACACTCGTGTTTGTTTGCGCTTTGTGGTGCACACCCTAATGCAATAAGCTGTGCACACCCCTATGTGCATGTATTATTTTTGCATAAAATCCTGCATAGCATTGCAATTGGGATGAGTGGATCACGGGGGGCAAAGCAGAGGCGCCTGCAGATACTTCCTCCAGCTGTATGTCTGTACGAGATAAGGACTTGCAGTTATCCCCCAAAGGACCTCACAGTTTAATGTTCCTATCACATAAAGAAAGGAAGAACATAGCCCGATAAGCCATAACATTATGAGCACTGACCTATAAAGTGAATAACATTTATTATTTTGTTACAATGGCACCTAAAAGCAGATGGGTTATATTGGGGGGCAAGTGAACATGTCCCTGAATTTAATGTGTCAAAAGCAGAAGAAATGAGCAAGTGCAAGGGTTTTGGGACTTTCACAAGGGCCAATTTGCAATGGCTAGACGACTGGGTCAGAGCATCTCCAAAACTGCATTTCTTGTACAATGCTCCTGGTCTGCAGTGGTCAGAACCTACCAAAATGTTCCTAGGAAGGAAAACTGGTTCTGGAAAGTTAATACTGGTTCCGATAGGTGTCAGAACACACAGTGCATCACAGTTTGTTGAATATGGAGCTGCATAGCCGCAGTCCGGTCAGGGTGTCCATGTTGACCTGTGTCCACAGCCAGAAATGCCTACAATGGACATGTGAGCATCAGAACTGGACCACAGAGCAATGGAAGAAGGCGATCTGGTCTGATAAATTCAAGAATGGTTTGAGGAACACAAGTTTTAGGTGTTGACTTGACCTCCGGATCTCAAACCAATAAAGCATCTATGGGATGTGCTTGAAAAACAAGCCCGATCCATGGAGAACCCACCTCACAATTTACAGGACTTAAAGGATCTGCTACTGATGGCTTGGTGCCAGATGCCAACATACCTTTAGAGGACTAATGGAGTTCATGCCTTGCCAGGTTATGGTGGGGGATTCAGGGGTCATAGGTTACATGAATTCTAACAGTCTTTAAAGTATAAATGACAAAGTGGTAACTTGAAATTGGCATAATATGAGATAGAATTCTCTTTTCATCTATTTATACTCCTAAATTATAGAAGACCCCCTTATCCAGTAAAGTGCATGCTCTAGGCATTCCAGAATATAGTGCCTGCCTCTGTGTTACATATGACCAGCATAATTCCATGTTCGCAACTTTGTCTTCTATTTCTAATATTTTTTTTTTCTGGAGAAGTGATTTACTCTGCGGGGCAATAAATTATCTCTTTGTTCGCTGCTTGCAGCTGTTGCTAAAAAGCAATCCTTACACTCTTGTGTAATTCAGTATGCTGCATATTGAAACATGGGGGCCAGAAAACGTAAGGTCTCTCCAGCCTCCTGTGGTTTCAATACAATGCCTTGCATTGCAGGCCAATGTGATTAAACGCTGCAAGTAAATCTTCCCTCTATGTGAATAGCAGGAAAAGAGACTAGAGGTCAAACATTTTAAGTGCAATTTTTTATTTAGAAGTCCTAATAGAATTATCATATAATGAAATGCAGCTACAAGATAATGTGTTTCTCTTGGCAGATGGGGATGTTACTTGTAGGAAATTCTGAATTTTGTAGCTGCTATATGAGCAGAGGATTAGACACTGAGAAAGTTTGAAGAACCAGCCCACACAGTGATTGTCCTCCTTCCTAAACTCAGATGATATAGTGATTACAGGAGACCATTGGAAAGCTGCAGCTTTGGGGGAGGAAAGTATGATGTGCAAGTTGCATTTACCACCATGGCGTTCTTGGATCCCCCTGCTGCAGGAACCTGGCTCTCTCCGCTGTTCCGCCACGGCCCACTTGTGTCTGGTGTCTGTGATTTTCATTTTATTGTTCAGTGCCAAGAATGGACAAATCCAGTCGGATGGTTAAATTGGTAAGAATCAGCTAAAACAGTGGTTCTCAACTCCTGTCCTCAGGACCCACCAACAGGCCAGATTTCAAGTATTACCTTGGGGAGATGCAGACTAGAATACTGCAATCACTGAGCAGGAAATTATATCACCTGTGATGTATTTCAGTTATCCTGCAAACCTGGCCTGTTAGTGGGTCCCGAGGACTGGAGTTGAGAACCACTGAGCTAAAATAAGCAGAAATGATTACAAAAAGATTCACACTTTGGGAGCATTGCCCTACAGTGCCATGAAAAAGTATTCATACCCCTTAACATTTTCCACATTCTGTCATGTTACAACCAAAAACGTAAATGTGTGTTATTGGGATTTTATGTGATAGACCAACACAAAGTGGCACATAATTGTGAAGTGGAAAGAAAATGATAAATGGTTTTCAAATTTTTTTTTTTACAAATAAATATGTGACTGACTGTATTCAGCCCCCCTGAGTCAGTACTTTGTAGAACCGCCTTTCACTGCGATTACAGCTGCAAGTCTTTTTGGGGATGTCTCTGCCAGCTTTGCACATCTAGAGAGGACATTTTTGCCCATTCTTCTTTGCAAAATAGCTCAAGCTCTGATTGGGTGGAGAGCGTCTGTGGACAGCAATTTTCAAGTCTTGCCACAGATTCTCAATTGGATTTGGCTGGACTTTGACTGGGCTATTCTAACACCTGACTATGCTTTGATCTAAACCATTCCATTGTAGCTCTGGCTGTATGTTTAGGGTCGTTGTCTTGCTGGAAGGTCTGAAGTTTTTTGCAGACTCAAACAGGTTTTCTTCTAAGATTGCCCTGTATTTGGCTCCATCCATCTTCCCATCAACTCTGACCAGCTTCCATGTCCCTGCTGAAGAAAAGCATCCCCACAACATGATGCTGTCACCACCATGTTTCACGGTAGGGATGGTGTGTTCAGGGTGATGTGCATTGTTAGTTCTCTGCCACACATAGAGTTTTGCTTTTAGGCCAAAAGTTCAATTTTGGTCTCATCTGACCAGAGCACCTTCTTCCACATGTTTGCTGTCTCCCCCACATGGCTTCTTACAAACTGCAAACGGGATGCCACTCTTCCATGAAGGTCAGATTTGTGGAGTGTACGACTAATAGTTGTCCTGTGGACAGATTCTCCCACCTGAGCTGTGGATCTCTGCAGTTCCTCCAGAGTTACCATGGGCTGGGGGGGCTGAATACAAATGCACGCCTCACTCTTCAGATATTTATTTGTAAAAAAAAAAAAAATGAAAACCATTTATCATTTTCCTTCCACTTCACAATTGTGTGCCAATTTGTGTTGATCTATCACATAAAATACATTTAAGTTTTTGTTTGTAACATGACTGTTGTCCTTCCTAGCTACAAACATATATTATGGGCATATGGCATAAATATCTACCAATTTGTTTGGTATCAACAGTGAAGGAGAAAGAAACAGATTTATTCTCAACAGATTTTGTGGGCTGGATGTGTGATTATTAGGAGGGTATAAATGGTTTATTCTGTATCATCAAAATTAACCAACTATACTAAAACCAGAGCATGGTCTACTCCCAACAGGATTCGCACCCCAATCACCCGACACTAGGCAGAAAACCTCACCTCAATGGATAGTAGAACCACTGATCATCATCATCACTACATGCAGTGATGAACGATAATACCGTATATACTCGGGTATAAGTCGACCTTTGTATAAGCCGACCCCCCTACTTTTGCACAAAAAATATGGGAAAACTTATTGACCCGCGTATAAGCCTAGGGTGTGAAATGCAGCAGCCAGAACACAGGGACAGGGAGCCAGAACACAGGGACAGGGTGCCAGAACACAGGGACAGGGTGCCAGAACACAGGGACAGGGAGCCAGAACACAGGGACAGGGTGCCAGAACACAGGGACAGGGAGCCAGAACACAGGGACAGGGAGCTAGAACACAGGGACAGGGTGCCAGAACACAGGGACAGGGAGCCAGAACACAGGGACAGGGAGCCAGAACACAGGGACAGGGTGCCAGAACACAGGGACAGGGAGCCAGAACACAGGGACAGGGAGCCAGAACACAGGGACAGGGTGCCAGAACACAGGGACAGGGTGCCAGAACACAGGGATATAAGCCAAGGGGGGTCTTTTTTAGCACAAAAAATGTGCTGAAAAACTCGACTTATACCCGAGTATATACGGTACTTATATTTTGAATTTGTTGCCATACCTTATTGTTGAAAGAGTCATAACAAGGTAGCTTGATCCCATTAACAATCCATCACTTAAGGTAACTCAAATTGGCAATCAACGTCCTCACTCAGAACACCATGTTGCCCAGTCTTTCTGAGACTTGGGGTATATGAGGGCACAGCCCTCACCTCTGCCCCTCCTTTTACCTCCCTAAAGGAGTGAATGGGAATAATGTAGAGCTGCCTTGCTACATCTTTTCACCCTAGAGGAACCCCTGAAATAATTTTTAGGTCTCGTTCATATTGGTGATCAGTGGAAAGAATGCCTCCTTCGGTGGTTTTCATAACAACACTCTTACGCACAGCTAAAGAGATAATTGGTTTCTTGCAGCTGGTTTTGCTATGTTGTATTGGCCCCAGAACTATGCAGGCACCATTAAATGGGAGATCAATAAGCTCAAGAAACCCCTATCAGCTGCTGCGGGAACCCAAGGTTCCATGGAAACCTGAGTGAGAAAGGCAGACACATGGATATCCCTTGAAGGACATTTCTGAGCCTGCTGACCTCCCATCCAAGATGATGGCCCCCAAAAAGCAATCTCAGGGCTTTTGGATGCTCACGCATGCTTAAAATATGTTGAATGCACATACTATATTATGGGAAGTTTTTTTTGATGAAATTAGTTGTGTTACTGAGCTTCCATTGCGTTTTCAGGCCTTCTTATTGTGGTTTCTTTTTCACATGCGCAGAACTAGAAGCAAGTTGTGGTAGTTTTAAATCGCAGATCAAATCAGATCAGTTTTTCAGCTACCTCTGTTGACTACAGAGTAAAAAAACAGACTCAGGAGTAAAAAAATGCAAAATACAAAAGAAAGAATGCATAATGATAATATCCAACCTGCATTCTGCTTCAGTTTAAGCTCTGATGTTGAAAAAAAGGGTTAAAGAAAGGCATACATGAAGTATAAAATGTCCATCAATATATATTAAATGTTTCTTTGTTAAGGTTTCCAGCTCTTGATGCTGCAGTAGTCCCCTTTCTCACATTCGCTCGCTCGACTAAATTTCTTTTTGCCCCATAAACACCTTGGCTCTGCTTCTTAGCATGTTAATAGCGTTTATGGCCTCGCTTACAGAGCTGTGTTTTCTTTGCAAATGAAACATGAAAGCTATAAAACCGTGAACACTTGCCATGAACTGTCCTCATTACATCACACGCCATAAATATCCCCTTCTACTCACACTTATGATTGCAAATTGCAGTTAAGAGAGAACTCCGCTGAGCCTTATTTTCATCTGCGTGCTCACAGTTCCCCATCTCATTGCAGCATCAGAAAAACAAAAATGGAGGAAAACAGCACAATGAGCTACAAATAGTTCAGCACCTATAGACCTGTGGAAATCAATCACAAACCTGTTGTACAGGCATGACTATCGTAACATTTTTGCTGTTAATCCCTGCACAATGCTCCTTTTTATTTTTTTATTTTTTTTTTTACTGTTAATGGGTCCTCATTGCTCAAAAAGTAGTAGTCTTACATGTGAGATTGTAGCCACGATTCTGACTAGTGAAGAATTCGATGTGACCTCCTTGGTGCTGGATTCTTACCCCAAAATCAGTAGACCAAGGGGTTTTGGCATTGATCACACTGTTTGCACAGAAATCAGAATATTATTATTATTTTTTCTTTAAAAGCAGATGGGGTGAGGACCACTTCTAGAAGTATTCAAACAGTCGTGCATGTGGAAGAATGGAAAAAATAATTCCTCCACAATTGTATTGTCATAACCAAGCAGATCTAAATCAAGAACAAAGAATACTTAACGTGATTTGTAAACGACCCATTCAGTTTACAACGGAAATGAAAGGCACACCATTTGTGTTTTAGATATAAAGAAAAATTATAAAAACCTTTTTTTTTTCTTTTTTCTTTTATAAGTGTTCACATTCCCCCTATTCCCTCTGTTCATAGCTGCATAAGGAGCTGGGGGAGGAGAAACAACCGCACACTGAGCTTCCCATTGAAAGGCTGTACAGGGGGGCATGTCAGGGCAAGTTTGATCATTGGACGAGAACAGGCTGGGATCCCAGCACAGCTTGAGAACTGACCATTGTGTGTTCTCATGCTTCGTGTGATCAGTTTTTAATAGGGAAGTAGAGGGACTGGCTGGAACACCATGAATTTCACACAAATGAAGCAATACAGAGAGAACAGGATACTTTTTCATACAAGTACATAGTACAACAGACACATCAGGAATAGAAAATGCTGGGGTAACAAACACTTTAAAGAAAGTATGTAGACATAAAAAAATGTACCAAACTGTTAAGTGTCTTCATGTCTATTCTGATCTCTGGAGAGCCATTGACTTCTGAAACCCACAGTGCTCAATGTAAATAGTGATTAGCTACCTTCATCACTGAGTCTGGCCTCTTTCTGATAAATTCTACACCTTACTATAGGTTAGCGAGGCTGTCCCCATGACAGTGATGGGCCAATATTTAGGCATGTATGAGAGGAAGATACCAACCTTGGATGCTGGGCACTCTACAGGGGTTTAGAGTAGGCATGGAGATGCCTCCTGTAAAGATTTAGTGTGCTACATTTGTTATGCACATATCTCCGTTTAACAGTAACCTATATTGGTTTGAGGCCAGATTTCTTTTCCTTTTATTTTTATAATATGTAATACAGAATGCACTTGAGCCAAATGCTTCCCTTCCCCTCTTTGTCTCTTATTGAAACTTCCTACAGAGTTGGATAGAGAAAGAGGCAGGAGTCACTGCTTGGGCTCATTTACTTGGGTGTGTACAGCCGTGGCCAAAAGTTTTGAGGACACAAATATTCATTTTCACAAGGTTTGCTGTTTCAGTGTTTTTAGATCTTTTTGTCAGATATTACTATGGTATACTGAAGTATAATTACAAGCATTTCATAAGTGTCAAAGGCTATTATTGATAATTACATTAAGTTTATGCAAAGAGCCAATATTTGCTGTGTTGACCCTTCTTTTTCAAGACCTGTATAATTCACCCTGACGTGCTGTCAATCAACTATTGGGCCACATCCTGACTGATGGCAGCCCATTCTTGCATAATCAATGCTTGGAGTTTGTCAGAGTTTGTGGCGTTTTTTCTTTGTTCACCCGTCTCTCGAGGATTGAACAAAAGTTCTCAATGGAATTAAGGTCTGGGAAGTTTTCTAGCCATGGACCCAAAATCTCGATGTTTTGTTCCCCAAGCCACTTAGTTATCACTTTTGCCTTATAGTGAGGTGATCCTTCGTCCTGGAAAAGGCATTGTTCATCACCAAACTGTTCTTGGATGGTTGGGAGAAGTTGATCTCGGAGGATGTTTTTGTGTCATTCTTTAATCATGGCTATGTGTTTAGGCAAAATTGTGAGTGAGCCACTCTCTTGGCTGAGAAGCAACCCCACACATGAATGGCCTCAGGATGCTTTACTGTTGGCATGACACAGGACTGATGGTAGCTCTCACCTTTTCTTCTCTGGACAAGGTTTCTTCCAGATGCCCCAAACAATCAGAAAGGGGGTTCATCAGAGAAAATTACTTTATCCCAGTCCTCAGCAGTCTAGTCCCTGATGTTTTTCCTGGAGAGAAGTGGCTTCTTTGCTGCCCTTCTTGACACCCGGCCATCCTCCAAAAGTCTTCTCACTGTGCCTGCCGATGTACTCACACCTGCCTGCTACCATTCCTGAGCAGCCTCTGCACTGTTGGTGACCCGATCCCACAGCTGAATCAACTGTAGGAGATGGTCCAGGCGCTTGCTGGATTTTATTGGGCTCCCTGAAGCCTAATACACAAATGCAATGGGAATGTTTTTTTATGGGATTAAGTTCATTTTCATGGCAAAGAAGGACTTTGAAATTAATTGCAATTCATCTGATCACTTTTCATAACATTTTGGAGTATATGCAAATTGCATCATAAAAAATTGAGGCAGCAGACTTTTTGAAAATGAATATTTGTATCAGTCTCAAAACTTTTGGCCACAGCTGTACATTTCAGCTTGAACTACTGGGTTTTGTAAACAAGGTGCATCTTTCAGCAAAAAAGATAAGGATAAACAGCGTAACATATATAAAACAACTCAAGCTTAATTTTAGCCCTGACCACAACAAAGAATACATTACAAAGTCACTATAATTATTTGTGAAGCAGGATAATACAAATAAATCATTTTGTCTTTAAGGAGCAGTCAATTTACTTATTAGCCATCCTCCCAACCTGAGACCCAGACAGGCCACAGTTAACTGCTTTAGCTGGTTGAAGTTTGACCTCTGATAATTTGCTGTACTTGAGATTTATACGTGTTACATGTCATATTCAGGCCTTAGAGTTGTCCCTAAACATTGCACTGCTGGTAGTATGTCACCAAAGAGGACATTAGCATTTGTGTTTATTCATATTTTGATTTTTATCATGGCGAAATGTAACCTATATTTGCCTTTTGAAAGCAGTAATTCCTATTTGATGCAGAGACCCCAAGTGTAGAAGTTGGCACCATGTCTTGCAACATATTTTTCACTGGGGGATATAGCTGAAGGCCCGGAGGCAGAGGTCACATCTGCAGCGTCTTGGTCACATGTGTCTAACATTGTGCTCTCTGACCTTGTCTCCACAAGGATCAGCTTTTCCTAATACTCTGATTGCAGAGTCCTTTCCCCTGCTAATGAATTGGGTTTAATTCCTATTAGCCGGGTAGGATCCCAAACACAATAACTAATTACCAGTCTCATCTTCTCATCACAGGCCGGAAAAAAGTGTTTGCACTTGGAAGGTTTAATGACTCTCGGAAGGGTTCTCTTTGCAGTTCTTCAAGTAATTGACCTACAGATTAATTTTGTAGCATGAATTCATTACTGAGGTCGGGCACTTCCAACATGTGTCATGTGTTTCTGTCTAGGGTGCACTATTGGAGCTGTCATTTTCCCAACCTTATTTTTCCAGGAAAGTTGTGATTTATGTAACCCCCCTCCCCCAAAAGAATAACATTAATTTAAATAAGTAGAAAAGCAGCATTTTACTCATCATTTATAAGAGCTATTTAATGCAATAAAGAAAAGCAATTGATGAACTGTAAATGTTATCCAGCAAACTCTGTGACTCTAGTAAAGTGTAAAAAAA
>BLSH010088393.1:1089141-1102939 GCA_018402905.1 Glandirana rugosa | reverse complement strand
CATATTTTTCACTGGGGGATATAGCTGAAGGCCCGGAGGCAGAGGTCACATCTGCAGCGTCTTGGTCACATGTGTCTAACATTGTGCTCTCTGACCTTGTCTCCACAAGGATCAGCTTTTCCTAATACTCTGATTGCAGAGTCCTTTCCCCTGCTAATGAATTGGGTTTAATTCCTATTAGCCGGGTAGGATCCCAAACACAATAACTAATTACCAGTCTCATCTTCTCATCACAGGCCGGAAAAAAGTGTTTGCACTTGGAAGGTTTAATGACTCTCGGAAGGGTTCTCTTTGCAGTTCTTCAAGTAATTGACCTACAGATTAATTTTGTAGCATGAATTCATTACTGAGGTCGGGCACTTCCAACATGTGTCATGTGTTTCTGTCTAGGGTGCACTATTGGAGCTGTCATTTTCCCAACCTTATTTTTCCAGGAAAGTTGTGATTTATGTAACACCCCCCCCCCCAAAAGAATAACATTAATTTAAATAAGTAGAAAATCAGCATTTTACTCATCATTTATAAGAGCTATTTAATGCAATAAAGAAAAGCAATTGATGAACTGTAAATGTTATCCAGCAAACTCTGTGACTCTAGTAAAGTGTAAAAAAAAAAAAAAAAATCTGTTGGCCTTAATCTGAGTTCTCTGTAATGTACAGTCAGGCTTAATATGCATACATATCTTCAATACACGATCATTTCCTCATGTTTTATCCCTTTAAGAACACAAGTACAAAAAAATTCCTCTTGCTCTTCCAAAAATTCAGTGAGCTCTTAACTGCCTCTGGTGCACTGACATCCCAAGCATCTTTGTCAGCTCTGCCAGCTGGCCTACACAACGTCGCCCTCCCCTTCCTGTCCTTTCCACATGCAAACATTGAATTCTTTCCCAGCAAAGCAATGCAGCTGCCTCAATTATCAAGAGCCTGCCGACGCACTGTCTGTAGGGAAAGGGCTTTAGGAGATGTAGTTCTGGGGGCGTTCCTTTGTCAGTAATATGAGTTATCAGCTGCTGACCCTTCAAGGCTTTCACAAGCCTTGTGATTATGTCACAGGATGTAATAAAGTTGTTTCTCGCAACGTAAACCAGGTAAATAAAAAAACTAATGATGGAAAATGCCCCAGAAGGGGAGATATAGTTTGGAGGTAAATTTGGGTGATGCCCAGGTATGTACTTCGAGCCAGCTCTTTAGGTCACTAGGAGTGTACTTCTCAAAGTCTGTGCAGGCTTACCTCAATGCATTTTGTATCACCAATCACATCCATGGAATGTTTTTTTTAACTTCAGTCCAGTCTTTACATCGGCTCACCAGCAGCCCGTCATGCTTTGCATGATGCATCATGATTACATATGTGTGAGAGGCAGCAAGGAGGTTACAGCACCTATTTGGGAATTTTGCTATTGCATCCGGATCTAAGTTTTTTTTCCCCATGATTTTGACATTTTAATTGAAATATTATTTATTAGGGTCGCACTGATACCGATACTTGTATCAGTGCCGATACTAATCATTTGCACAATTATCGGTACTCCTGCAAATGCTCTGATACTAGACACCGATACCTTCAGGTTTGGGTTTTTTCAGCTGTCAACAGGGCAATGTGGGGGAATGTAACGAAAGAATGCCAGCAATTATTGGTTGTTAAGGAGCGGGTTTCAGCTGTGCCCGCCTCCTTCTCCACTCCCGCCTGCTGTCACTTCTGCCCTTTTGCCTCGTCCTTTCCCTTACGCCGGGTGCCTTTCCCACCTCCTCCTTTCTCTCCCGCCAGCTGCAGTGTTCTCCTAGCCGCTAGCGGGTCTGTCATCCTTCATGGTCCAGCGGTTGTTGGCAGCAATTGCGGGCGGCTCTCCCTTTCTAGCTGCTCTTCCGGTTTTTACCCAGCTGTTACATCTGCTCCCTTTCTCACTGGCCAGCAGCTTGTTGTTGAGCCATGCATCTGGGATCCTATCCACACATAGCAGCATGTGAGTGGACAATCTTACGATAATTCCACTTGACAATAAGTTGAACTACTTTTATCAGCTGGAACTTTGTTTAGTCTTCTCCTTTGCCCAGTGTTTCCCATGTTTGTATGATACACATAAGCTTGGCTTGGTATATACAGCAGTATTTGGGGATTTTATGTAGACTGTATATTATCTCAATTCTAGATGTCTGTACTTTAAGGACTTTGCACTTCAAGGCCTGGTTCTTCCCTGTTTCTCGTGCAGTTGGGACGTGCCTGCACTGCATGGGTTAACTGCTTGTTTTTTTCTATGGGAGAGGAGAGCAGAGATATACTTAACTGATCCCCCAATCCTCCCAGCACCCCTCGGGTCTAGCGGTGTTGTGCAGTGGACTCTTCCCAATGTTACCACGTCCAGAGTAGGCTCCATAGACCAGGAACAGTCCACCACTGGACTGGGGGAGTGCTGGTTTTTGGAGGATTGAAGGATCAGATAAGCTTTCTGCTCACCCCTAGACAAAATGAGCAGTTGACCTGTTCAGTGCAGGCACAGCCCCACTGCATAGAAAAATGTTTCAAGAAAATACCCCAAACCAATATTATGTTCATTTAAATAATAGAAGAATATGGTTGGTTGGTGCATCCCACTGCTTTTGATAAAATGGAGCTGTTTTATGAAATGGTTGTCAGACTTTGAGAGTCCTTATACTTTCATCCTGTGGAGATATAATAAAGCCACGATGCCCTTGTTAAATCCAGAACTTAATTGTGATACATATTTGGACTTTAAGGATTCACTGTTCCCAAGTTGGAATTTCTGAGGAGCCTTCAGACTTCTGACCAAGATGATGACAGCCCGTTCACATGGGGGCGACTTGCTCTCCGACTTGAGTCGCCTCAAGATGCCCCTAGTCGCTTGACATCTGAAATCCCATTGAAGTGAATGGGAGCTGTCTTAATGTACACTACTGAAGTCGCTCTGACTTCAGAAAAGGTTCCTGTACGACTTCAAGGCAACTTCTATCTGACTTGTGCCCATAGAATTCAAAGCAAGTCGGATCCCCCATCTACATAGAAGCGACTTTACAGTGAAAATAATAGAACTTATCCAGGGCAACCCCCTCCCTCCCTTCTCTGATTTGGCCACAGGCAAAGTCGCCTGAAGTTGCGCTGAAAGTCGCTTAGCAAAGTCCTCCTAATTTGGATCGCCCCTGCGTGAAGGCAGGCTTAGATACTTCATTTAGTGCCTGTATATTGTATGGAGATCCATATTATGGCTGTTCCCCCCATGTGATGTAGATCATAACACTGTAATTGAATGTTGCCTCTCCTGAAACAGCAAAATGTGATTGAAACTGAAAACGAAATACACTTAACCAGCCTTAGATGCTGGTCCCACGCTCTCTTGTCTAGGAAAGTTACCAAACCCATTGCTTCTTCTAATTTGGTGCTTTTACTGGCAGATATACCACCTACAGCGATATTACACAGAAATGTAAATACATTTTTATGGCTCTCAGGGTAAGCAAAGTGGGGGAAAAAGTCTATAGTAAAGGTGAGTAAAATATTGCTGTGTACACAGTACCAAGGTGTTCTAGTGGCAGTTCAATAAATCCCCAGTCCCTGGACTCCCCACCTGCTCTGTGTCTGTTCTTCATCTCATCAAGACTCGTTTAATTGCAGGGGATTAACAGGACTTTTTATTTTTTTTTTGCCATTGTACGTGTCTAGTTTGAATGCCAAAAACTCAGCAATACTAGAAACCTGCAATCTGTTTGTCCCATATCTTTTATCCTATACATCACATCGTATAGATCTCTTGTTTGTCCTTTTGTGTGGGTCTTCCATGCTGCAATAGCAAAGGATCTCTTTGGTGAACCACAAGTGCATGCAATCCAGGCAGCTTATACAGTATATGCTGACAGCTTTACTTAAAGGTGACCAACTGCATACAGCTTTCTAGCATAAAGTGGAGGCAACGGCATGCATGGATATCATTTTTTTTTCCTTTGGATGTTTTATTTATTACAGTCAATGTTTGACTCTCACAGTTGATTAATAAGGATTGTCACAAAGGATTAAGTTATTTATTATATACACAGTTTTTATGTTTTTCAAGTTTGCATATAATTAGCAACAGCGCCATCACCTTTACAATTTTTTCATATTCACAAAGTGACACAGCACTTTTAAAGGGGCAGCTACAAACAAATTCTCACATGTGCATTTTTTTCCATAAAACAGCACTTTCCTTCAATCTGTTTGTCATGCCTGTCCTGTTTTCTATTGGTTCATTTGTTACATAGAGTAAAACTCTAATACCTGTTATGTTAATATTTAGTATGTACAGTATATTGTCAAAAGTATTGGGTCTTTACACGCACAAGAACTTTAATGGCATCCCAGTCTTAGCCCGTAGAATTCAATATTGCGTTGGCCCATCCTTTGCAGCTATAACAGCTTCATCTCCTCTGGGAAGACTGTCCACAAGGTTTAGGAGTGTGTCTATGGGAATGTTTGACCATTCATATGGGCGGCATAGTGGTGTAGTGGATAGCACTTTCGCCTAGCAACAAAAGGGTCACTGGTTCGAATCCCGACCACGACACTACCTGTCTGGAGTTTGCATGTTCTCCCTGTGCCTGCATGGGTTTCCTCCCACACTCCAAAGACATGCTGGTAGGTTAATTGGATCCTGTCTAAATTGGCCCTAGTATGTATGAATGGGAGTTGGGGAACTTAGATTGTAAGCTCCTTGAGGGCAGGGACTGATGTGAATGTAAAATGTATATGTAAAAGCGCTGCGTAAATTGACAGTGCTATAGAAGTACCTGAAATAATAAAAAATAAATTCTTCCAGAAGCGCATTTGTGAGGTCAGGCACTGATGTTGGACGAGAATGCCTGGCTCGCAGTCTTTCTGGAAGAATGGTCACTTTCGACCCGGGCTGTGTGTGTCCATAGACACACGGTGCGGCTCCGCCTCAACCCCCACTACCTTCTCACAGGATTTGATAGCAGCAGGAGCCAGTGGCTCCCACTGCTGCCTCTGTGTCCTGTGAAAAAAGGAAGATGGGTGAGTGCTGCTGCAGACCAGCACAGGCGCTATATTGAGTGAGAACTCAGGTAAGTGTTTAGGAAGGTAGAGGGTATACAACAACTACGACATTTTTTACCTTGATACAGGGAATACTTTAAAGTAAAAAAGGTCTTGACCTCAGAACCAATTTAAAGCTGCACTCCAGGCAGATATAAAGATACAAATGAATGCAGCACTGTATATATGTTGTTACATTTTTTTTTTATTATTTTAAATTCAAGGAGTGCCTGAATTCAGCTTGGTATTGGGTCCTGTACAGTAGGATCCTGTACGGATCATGTGACAGGAGCCACCTGAAAATAGTTTAAAGTGGAAATAAAGGGATTGTATACTCACCTTTCCTCCAACAGTTCCTATCCCTCACCCTTCCCGGCCATCTTCTCCTGCGAGCCAGTCTTCAGCCATGTTCATTGGCCGGCACAGGATGACGTCACCCTTGCACATTCACAGGAGGCCATTATTCCAGCACACAGGGACAGTGGTAGCTGAGCGCTGCATCCGCAGCTGAGCTTACATCACCAGAGAAGGCAGTGAGCAGGCAGGTAGGTGCATTTTACTGCAGAAAACACATTGCATGTCTCTTCCGCAATAAAAGCCTACCTGCTCGCTGTTTGTTACAGTGGGAAGCTTTTAGTGTATAACTCTTTCGTACACAGTTTATTCAGCATAGGTGTTGGGAAGGGGGAGTGAGAATTTTTAAGACTAGTTAAGTTTAGTTAGGAATTCTACTTTAAGATTAATGGTCATTTAAGTAAAAAAAAAAAATTTAGGTTAGTGGACTGATTGTGCATGCTGGCAATGAGGCATCATGGGAGCTAGTCTGGGCATTTATAATGTACTCAAGCCATTTCCTTCAAAGGAACGTTCAATTAGACGGGACATTCTAATGTAGGGCACTGGTTAATGTTACTATGGTGGAAAGATTCTTATCAGGGTGGTTCTTTATCCAAACTTGGAGCTTTTTACAACCCCTCTTATCACATTCTCCGATCTCTGCTTAAAAGTTTGAATGGTTTTCACAGGGGACAAACATTCTTGTCCTGCCTTTGCTTCCCCAACCAAGACCACTTTGATACCTTCTCCTAATTGTCCTAATTCCTCTTACATTGTTTCTCAGCTTCAATGCTCCCAATTACGGATCTTCTTTGATGTTGATATGTCTCATTCATTAATCTCCGTTTTGTATCTTGGTCATAATGGCCTAATTTGGCAGGACTTTTCCTGCAAACTATAAGGTAGTTATTGCCCCTTTCATTGTGAAATGCGGTGTTTACTCTTCGACACCTTGTAAATTGGCAGGTAATAGCAATGGGATATTGCAGTCACACATTATTGGTTTTTAAGATGACCCAACACCGTTCTATCAGAAATATAACATGCTAAATTTTGTATTTATTAATAAACAAATCAAGTCAAATGTGTTAATATCCATACTTCTCAAATGTTCAGTTTGCATTATATATGGACAACCTTTTACATAGCACTTCTGTGACTTATTCATATACACCCAGCAACCCACATTATAACTTTCTTGATGTTGAGTTATGTATCCGGATACTACCCCTGTACCATCCTGTATTGCCCTGCTGTACAAGGCTGTGCCCCTTAGAGAAGTAGCTTGTGCCTATTAATGTGTTACTAAACCCACACCATTAAAATCAGACCGTATATGCAGTAAAGCATGCTTGTTATACTCACTGTGGAACCTAAGGGGTTAATCCTCAATAGGTAAAACCATACAGTCTGCAGGAAAAAAGTGGTGGTTACCTCATCCCAGAAACATATCAGTATACAAAAAGAATACCCCCTTGGGTGGGACTTTAAATAGGTATACCGACCACATGCGTGTCAAAAAATTTTATATTTATTGGTTCAAAGACAAAAAAGAGCATCAAATTCATAAGAACAATGTATCAAATACAGTGTTATGCGCATATATCATTAAAAATATCACAAATACATTTCACCAATAATGCCTTGAAAAGATGATACTATAAGATGCAGTGCTGATATATCCGTTGCCCGAGGATGGAATTCGGTTACCCAACATATATGTTTCGGGAGAACAACAGGCCCATCATCAGGGGTAGTTTTACAACGGATTGTGGCATAAGGTGTGTTATTAAAAAGGACGTTCCTCTCTGGATGGAAGCCTTGACTCAGAAACCCTCCGAAGTAATGAGAGTGAAAAAATTGTTGCATCACTTGGGTGGACAAATACGGTCAAAGTAGGCAGCATGCAGCGACCAAAGTTATTTTCATAGGGTCAACCAATGTTTTATTGTAAAATTCGGTTCATAAAGAGGCCCATGAGGGGGATAACCTAACATGAAAGGAGGGGGGATGGCGGGGTATATCCCTCAAAGGATCATCTGCCAAAAGGACTGGTGGGATCTGCAAGCGGTCCCGAGTCCGTCAGTCCCCTCTCATCTAGCGCAGGCCGCGCTGCGTCAAACCGCCGCCCAGGTAGTGACACTTAATCATGACCAACCCTCTACCCTTCGTCAGGTCTGTCAGGGCTGCAATGATGGCAAAATTTGGTATAATACACCTGTAGTACCCTGAGATTCCCAGAAATGCATGGACTTGCTTTTTATTTTTAGGTTGGGGCCATTTTTGAACCGCCTCAGTCTTACAGATCTGAGGTTTGACCAATAATGTAGCCAAAGTATTAGGCTTCCTCCAAGCTTATGGCATGCTTTTTGGGGTTGGCAGTGAGTCCTGTTTTCCTAATGGAATCTGCTACTGCTTGCACCCGGGGCAAATAAGCTTCCCAATCTGGGCTGTGGATGACTACATCGTCCAAATAGGTGGCTGCGTATGGGAGATGTGGTCTCAATGTCTTGTCCATCATTCCCTGGAATGAGGCAGGAGCCCCATGTAAACTAAAAGGCATCCGCTTATATTGGAATGACCCCTCAGGAGTAGAAAAGGCAGTCCTCTCTTTTGCATACTCCGTTAGGGGTATCTGCCAATAACCTTTACTCAGGTCTAACGTAGTTATGTAGCTGGCACTTCCCAATCCGTCAGCAAGCTTGTGGACCCTAGGCATTGGGTACGCATCAAATTTGGACACGCTATTCAACTTCCTGAAATCATTACAAAACCACTCACTGTGGGACTCCTCTATCATGTCCAACTCTAACATGTTCTTTATTTAATTTGCAACGGCTTCCCACCTAGCCTTGGGTATTATATAGGGCTTTACATTTACGCAAACACCTGGTTCCGTAATGATGTCATGCTGTATAACTGTTGTCAGTCTCTATTCTTACTCACAAACTCTTTAACGTTCTTTTGTTGGGCCACTGACAAGGTTTCAGTTATGGGTACCTCAGGTGTCATGCGGCCATGTCCTTTTAGGAAATTGGTACTGCCAGTAAAGTCTTTCTGTCCTTCCAAGGTTTCAAGAGATTACCATGATATATTTGCTCTAGTTTCCTTTTCCCTGGCTGGTAAACTTTGTAGTTTACTTCCCCCTACTCTTTCCATAATTTCAAAGGGACCCTGCCACTTTGCTAGGAATTTGCTCTCAACTGTGAGGACCAGTACCAGCATCCCCCGGGTTGAAGGTCCGGGTCTTGACACCCTGATTATAAACCCTTCTCTGGGCCTCCTGAGCTTGCTCCATATGTTCCCATACAAGTGGCATGACAGCCTCGATTTTATCTTGCATCAGTGAGATATGCTCAATGACGCAAAGTCAAGGTGATGTAAGGTGTGGTCTCTCCCTCCCACGTTTCTTTTACAACATCTAGCATCCCCCTTGATCTGTTAACACCCGTTTTGGAATACCCACACAACTAAATACCTGGACAAGCTATAGCCTTAGCTGAGGTATTATGCAAGGGAATGGCTTCAGGATACCGTGTGGCATAGTCCAGTATTAACAGTATGTGCTGATGGCCTCAGGTAGACTTTACTACTGGACCCACCAGATCCATGCCAATTCTTTCAAAAGGCACTTCAGTTATTGGTAACAGAACCAGCGGACACCGAAAATGGGGCGAGGGCGCAGAATACTGACACTCTTGGCATGACTCACAATATTCTTTGACATCTGCATGTAACACAGGCCAAAATAATCTCTGGGTTATCCTCTCCTTAGTTTTCTCTATACCCAGATGCCCACCCATTATGTGACCATGGGCTAAATCAAATACCATCAGGTAATAGGGTTTGGGAACCATTAGCTGCTCTACCTTTTCCTCCCCTTGCTTTACCACCTGATACAGAAAGTTATTTTTAAGAGCCATGCAAGGAAAAGACACCCCTACATTGGGTTCAACAGGTTTGCCATCAATCATTTTAATGTTTTCTCTGGCTTTAAGTGTGGCGTCTCTTAATTGTTCCATACAAAAGTCATCTTTCCTGACTTCTAAGTCAGGCACCACATTCTGTCCACTCTGACTATTAGAGTCAGAGATAATTTTTTGTTCATTATCCTCAAGCTGGGGGTTGGAGTCTAGCTCCTCCTGCTCTCCAGCCATTACAGAAAAAGAAAAGGACCTATGCCTCCGTTGGACACAACAACCATTTCCCTTTAAATTTTTCAATCAAAAGGGTCTGGTGTGAGTTCCAGTGTTTCCTCAGCAGGGGGAGCTCTGTCCTCCTGACTTTTGTTTTCCCATAAATTCCAAAAGTCTGGAAAATTTCTCCCCGCTAGGACTTCATGAAGCAGTGAGGGTACCACCCCCACTGAATGTGTCATGGTGCCCCAAGGGGTATCAAACTCCACCACAGCAGTCTGGTAGTCACGTGTGTTACCATATATACAAATCACCCCAATAGTGCCAGGATGTAACTTTGCAGGATTTACAAAATCACCTTTGACTAATGTCACAACACTACCAGAATCTAGCAGTGCAGTGACTGGCTTTCCATCCACTGAAATAACACACATTTATTTTTCCATGCGTTCCTGACATGATGCAGTACATGCTACCTGTGCAAAAAGAGACATGCATTTTTTCAAGTAAGCATTATCACATTGCATTGGTTCATCCATTTAGGGAACAGTTAGCAGTGATATGACCTAATGCATGGCAGCGATAACATTTTATGTGTTCTGTACCCAGTCCTCTAAACTGCCTCAGAGACCTTCCTGACCTATTTGGCCAGTCTCCAGGTCCTGAGCCCATAGTCTCATTATCTGTAGCCACAGTCTTGTCATTTTTCCCCACGCCCTTGAACCCTGTAACAGTCTTACTGGATCCTGCGGGTGATTTTTCACCCCTAGAGACATTGCAGTGGGGCACAGATGGCTTCAACAAGTCCACGGCAGCAGTATATCTCTCCACCAGGTCCACCAGTTGGTTTGCAGCCTTAGGGTCCCCATGGCTGACCCACTTCCTCAAAGTGGCAGGGAGCGCACGTAAATAACGGTTCATGACCACCACAATCTTAGGGCCTGGCAAAGTCTCTGGCTGCAGCCACTTCTTGGTGAGGTGTATTAAGTCAAACATTTGGGAGCGGGGTGGCTTGTCAGTACTGTATGACCACCGATGCACCCGTGGAGCCCGGACTGCAATGGTGACACCCATGCGTGCAAGAATCTCGGCTTTCAATGTCTCATAATCCTGGGCTGCATCTGGTTCCAGGTCATAATAGGCCTTTTGGGGTTTTCCTGTCAGAAAGGGCACTAGCAGTCCTGCCCATTGCTCCATTTGCCATCCTTCTCGAACAGTGACCCTTTCAAAAGTTGCTAGGTACGCTTCCACATCACCTGCAGGTGTCATCTTCTGCAGGAAATAGCTGGTACGCACCATTTTCTGTTCCACTGGCAAAGGACTTGCAGACCCCTTCTTTAACACCAAGGCCTCTGCGTCTTGGCAGTTGGTGTTTTGCTGGGCTGCAATGGCCTGGCAATTCGCCTCGTGCTGCTGGTGATTTGCCTCCTGTTGCGCTACAGTGGCCTGTGCGAACTGGCGATTGGTTTCATGCTGGGTTGCAGTGGCCTGCAGCAGGGCTTTTAAAACATTCTCCATCTTTCCACTTGTTTAGGAAGAGGCCTGCCAAAAATCCACCATCTGTGGTGGGTTAGCTCAATGGGGATCACCTTCCCTGGGGAAGAAGGTAGTCCAAACGGCAGGTTTTCCTAAAAGCTAACTTGTAGCCAATTTTATGTTAAAAGGTTGCATGAAAATCAAAACAACAAAACAGAAAAATAAATATTTGCCATTCAGACTCTTACTAAACATTTCCAGTTTTCCTAACTGAGTGGTGAAGGGCTTCTCCCAGTCACCCACAAAACTAAGATGATGCAAACCTTTTTGTTTCAGTCATAAAGCAATCTTCATTTCATCAGCTCTCTCAGGCTTGATGGCTCCGGAGTCCCAGGCCAGAGCAAATCTTTGCTCTACTCAAGTGGAACACAAGTGTACCACAAAATCTGGTCCAGAACCAACCCTTCTAAGTTGGCTGGTAACACCTGAACCGGATTTTGCCTTAGTTCACTGAAAATGAATGCATGCGAGGTGAAATATAATGTCCATCGATCACCTCACCTTTCACAATGTCACAAAATGCTATGTAAAGCTACAAGTTAAAGCTTGCAGCAAAAAAAAAACCAAAAAAAAAAAAACCCTCTGTGTAAATAAAGGCATAATGTGCTATTATGCACCGCATACTAACACATTATGAAAGACTTACCTTAAAGCAGATCTTCATTGCATCACAAACCAAAAACACTATTTAATTTGTTTTTAATATTCAAAGCAAACTCCCCCATCCATCCATGTCTCTATGCTTTATTTTGTTGAGAAATCACTTTGCAAAACACACCCCTAGCATTTCTGGCCATGTCCATTTTGAGTAAGGGCAATGATTCGTGTAGCATTTACTTCTTGGAATCCATCTGCTCTTAGTACAAGTATGCAGGCAGGAGAGTGTGCTTAGCTGAGAAAACCTCTCCTCCTCCTCTCCCTGGATGTATGACATCATTTTCCTAGGCAAGAAACCAGGAAGTACCTAAAGAAATGTAATAAAAAAAAGTTTAAAACAAGTAAATATGATATACTTTCCTATCAATTTACTAATGCTAGCAGCATGAGGATTAAAAATAATCAATGTTGATTGAGAGAGTGAAGTTCCACTTTAAAACAAAGCCCTCCGGAGCCACACTGTCACCACTGACAAGGCTTTCATCTTTACCCAGTCTTCCTTCTGAGTTTGTGTGCTTCAGCCAGTTGAAAGCTCCGAGCCGCGATGATGTCTCTGCTGCTCATGTGAGTCATGCCCATGGCACATAGCTCTGAAGGGACGTCCTTTCAGAGCAAATGCGCCGTGGACATCACCAGCTGCAGAAACATTGAATATCTCCTAAACAGTGCACATTCAGGAGATCTTCCTTGTACCTACAGATAAGCTATATTCTACTAATAATTTTATTATAAGCTTACCTGTGGTATAAGTGTCCAAGCATTTTTTTTTTTTTAAACAAAATTACCCCCCAGGTGGTTTATGCCATAATGTGCTGGTATGTACATCATGACAGACGTACCTATACATGCCCTCCAGTGCTCGGGTACTAATGTCTTTGCCCTGTCTTCCTTCTGGGTTACATCTATTTGACCACTTGAATACCTGGGCCATGATGATGTCACTCCCGTGCATCATCATAGCACAGAGCTAGTGCCATACAGTAAATGCACGCTGAGCTGCACATGTATGGTCCAATGTATTTATTTGACAGCTGGTCTCTTCTGTCATAAAAACCCTACCTGTTAGAAATATTAAAAAATGAATACAGCTTTTAAAGAGGAAGTAAACCCAGATTGAGTTTACTTCCTCTACATACCCCTGTAAATTAGAAGCATAATGGGCTACTAGTAGCCACTTACCTGCAAACGAAGCCTGCAATGTCCAGCGATGTCCCCTTTGCTGGCGTCGTCCATCTTCTGCCCCTCTTCCTTCTGGGGCTGCGATCTCCGGCTCTTTGACTGGCTGGAGTCACGTGATGCATGCGCGGGAGCCGCCAGTCACGGCACAGTCTCAGTGGAGAAAAGGCACAGAGGCCATTTCTTCACTGCGCATGTGCCAAAATGACGTCGGCACATGCAGAACACTGCATATCTCCTGAACCGTGCAGGTTTAGGAGATATGCAGGGCACCTACAGGTAAGCCTTATTCTAGGCTTACCTGTAGGTTAAAGTGGTTGCCACAGGTTGACATCCACTTTAAGCGGAACTTTACCCATAACTTAATAAAAATATTTTTCTTTAGCAAAGAACATGCATTTCACAATAATAATGATGTTATCAAAATAAGTGTGTGCTGTAAATTGCCTCCAGCAGTGTCCTTTTTTTTTTTTTTTTTTTGGAGGCTGCCATTTTGGTGAAGCCCAGCGCCCTGAGCAGCAGTTATTCTTTAGGCTGTCAGCAGATCGGCCTCTACAAATTCAGTGCCTAAATTTAGAGAACAACTGAGCACATGCAAAGCAGGGTGAGACAGTGTATTACTGGATTTTATATACCGTATATACTTGGGTATAAGTCGAGTTTTTCAGCACATTTTTTGTGCTCAAAAAGACCCCCCTCGACTTATACCCGAGTCAGTGTCTGTGGTGATCAGTAGTTTCACGTTAAACAGAGCTGTTATGCCATATATTTTAGGTCATTATGTGACAGAGTGGGACGAAACGTACACGAGTCAACAAGAGATTTAAATCCGTGACTTAAACATCTCCGGCTAGACGACTGTCGGATTTCTTATTGACGACGAGTCCCGCGACCCGAAGTGGTTTTACCGTCGG
>BLSH010088393.1:1040378-1084524 GCA_018402905.1 Glandirana rugosa | reverse complement strand
CCCCAGCACACATCCAACCCCCGCTGCAAGCACTAGCATTCTTCCCTCTTGAAGCACCACCAAGCACATATCTCACCCCCCCAATAGGAGCCCTCTCACCTCCCATAGAGTCCCCCTTGCACATATATAACTCCCCCCACCCCCTGCTAGCACTAGCCCTCTCTCCAGTGCATACAGTATCTGGCCTCTGCAATTATTTCTGACCCCCGCATTCCGTGTAGAACACTCACAATTCGGCCACGCGCACTGTTCACCACGGCGTGCTATGCCTGCCACATTACTGCTCTCTTTCGGGCCACCAAACGTGTCCCAGGTCTTTTACAATCTTATAGTGTATACTCCATAAAAAAAAAAATGCCGGCGCTTAAGTGTTCGGGTTTGGCTTGAAGAAAAGGTGGCAACCCTAAGCGTGTGTGGCGAGAGTGTCTTGTGTGTCTTGCCTACAGCCAAGCATGGTGGTGGGAGTGTCATGGTCTGGGGCTGCATGAGTGCTGCTAGCACTGTGGAGCTACAGTTCATAGAGGGAACCATGAATGCCAACATGTACTGTGACATACTGAAGCAGAGCATGATCCCCTCCCTTCGGAGACTGGGCCGCAGGGCAGTATTCCAACATAACGAACCCAAACCCGCCTCCAAGACAACCACTGCCTTGCTAAAGAAGCTGAGGGTAAAGGTGATGGACTGGCCTAGCATGTCTCCAGACCTAAACCCTATTGAGCATCCTCAAATGGAAGGTGGAGGAGCGCAATGTCTCTAACATCCACCAGCTCTGTGATGTCATCATGGAGGAGTGGAAGAGGAAGTGGCAACCTGTGAAACTCTAGTGAACTCCATGCCCAAGAGGGTTAAGGCAGTGCTGGAAAATAATGGTGACCACATAAAATATTGACACTTTGGGCCCAATTTGGACATTTTCACTTAGGGGTGTACTCACTTTTGTTGCCAGCGGTTTAGACATTAATGGCTGTGTGTTGAATTATTTTGAGGGGAACAGCAAATTTACACTGTTATACAAGCTGTACACTCACTACTTTACATTGTAGCAAAGTGCCACTACTTCAGTGTTGTCACATGAAAAGATATAATAAAATATTTACAAAATTTGAGGTTTGTTCTCACTTTTGTGAGCTACTGTATGGGTGTAACAGCTCTTTTAAAGTATGCCTCCAAAACAACTGCAGCATTCGTCTCATCAGCTATCAGCCTGTTATGGGCATGGGAGAGCCAGGCAACTATTTAATAGCATGTTAATCAGGGCATGCTAAACTCCTGAAGTCCAAGGCCTCTGCAGTACAGCTAGTCTAAACCTGGGTTGACGTGAACCCCATAAAAGAGCTCATCATTGTTTCAAATTGTTTAAAATATTTCCTTGGAATCCATACAGGAGCTTGATGCAGGATATACAACAAGGAAGGAAGCAGCTTCATTTTAATAAGATTAATCTTCCCAATAAGAGAGGAAGGAAGATTCTCCCACATTTTCATATGCTGCTTTTCTTTTTGTAATAGAGGTAAGAGATTTAATGAGCAATATTCAGAGGCTCTGTAGGAAACCATTAACACTAGGTATCTTGCGTGGTTTTGTCAGTTGGCAGAATTTGGGATGCATCCCAGTGTACTTTTAAACCTGAAAGGGGAGAAAAGGAGTAGATCAACACTCAGGCTTCCTGGAACACAGAAGGGGATCGTCTGCATACAATGCCACCATTTCTTTGATGGTACCCACCTGAATTCCTCTGATTACAGTTTTCTTGAGCCTTATTCTGGTGCAGATGCTTGAACTATAGGTTCCATCATTAACAAAAATAAGGTCAGGGAAAGTGTGCATCCTGGTCGCGCCCCCTGCCTACAGAAATCGGCTCCGAAAGGTCCCCCCCCCAACCTGATCTGTGCCAACAGGACTTCATATAAGATCTCAACTCAATTCACGAAAGTAAGGACCAAAGGTCATGGTCTACAGAACCATTGCCATATAAGCCCAGTCCACGAGTCAAAGGCTTTTTCTATCTCTAACATCTCTAACATCACTAGCACTCGTGATGTTTGAGGTAGAAGAGGGGAGTTGCATGTGTGTTAGTACCGTGCATAAATTTATCTCAGTTACTCAGCATGAAACCAGTCTGGTCTATACAGACCAGAGAGGGACGAATTTTCATAAGTTACGTGTCTAATACTTTGGTCAGGATTTTTAAGAAGGGAATTTAGTTAATTCAGAAGGGAAATGGGCACAGGTCTTTGCCTGGCTTAGGTAGGAGCACTATGTGTGCTTGATACATGGAGGGGGGCCAAATCATGTGCATAAAAGCATTTGGTAAATACACTGCAGAATCACAGGGCAAATTCCTTTGAATACAGTTTGTATCACTCACCAGGCAACCCGTCAGGCCCTGGTGTCTTGTTAGGCGGAAACGATTGGATGGCTAGTTCTATCTCAGGAATATACATTTCTTTATTCAAGGCACCCACCTCTTCTGCAGAGTATCTGGCAATGCCGAAGTAGACAAGGAAGGAATAGGACTATATAGCGATTAGCGACTTAAAGTAGCTTTGGAACTCCTGTAATATATGCAGGAGCAGCTCCTCAGAAGAAACTGATCTCAGCTCAGATATTACTGTTTTTTGACGATGATCTGCTGCAAGATTAGCCAAGAGGCTGCCTTTTTTTATTCCCTGATGCAAACCATCTCCCCACCTGGGCTGCAGCATCAGAGTGTGTAAGGGATGTTAAATGAAGACATAATTCTCTACAGGCATTGGCTAATATGGAATAATTATCCCCAGTAGGAGAAGCAGCAAAGGCTAAGGCTGCCTCAGATTCATTCTGTTCCAAAGTAGATGTCTGTGCTGCACATTCCTCCCTCACCGATTTTAACAGCACACACATACTGGCCCCGCACATAGGCCTTAAATGCATCCCATACCATCTGAAGGGAGTAAGAGTGGTTATTCATCTCCTAATAATGGACAATTTGATCAGACATTACTTCCTGTACCTTTTCATTAGAGAATCATTTGGAGTTTAAATGCCAGCACCCTGGATTCCTCTGGCCTCATACATCAAGTGTAAGTTCTATGGGCGGATGGTCAGAAATGCCTGCTGGCAGATAGGATACGGCTTGCACAGTTCCCAGTGCCAGTCTGGAACTAAATGCTAAATCAATATGTGAACCAGATCTATGGGAAATGTAAAGGTCGGAATAAATTCTATTGTGGGGATGTTTAAATTGCCACACCTCAGTGAGGTCAGATGTTTGTGGCCAGTGTAGTAGATCTGGTGTATGCATTATCTGAGGGTTGGAGGAAGCCAAGACTACATCCATGACCGTATTAAAGTCCTCAGCCCAGATAAACTGGGAAACCTGTAAAAGCACCAATTACTCCTTGATATTACAGTGGGGCAAATATGTATTTAGTCAGCCACCAATTGTGCAAGTTCTCCCACTTAAAAAGATGAGAGAGGCCTGCAATTTTCATCATAGGTACACTTCAACTATGAGAGAAAGAATGAGAAAAAAAATCAAGAAAATCACATTGTCTGATTTTTAAAGAATTTATTTGCAAATTATGGTGGAAAATAAGTATTTGGTCACCTACAAATAAAGCAAGATTTCTGGCTCTCACAGGCCTGTAACTTCTTTAAGAGGCTCCTCTGCCCTCCACTCATTACCTGTATTAATGGCACCTGTTTGAACTCGTTATCAGTATAAAAGACAGCTGTCCACAACCAAGAAGTATGAATAGGAGACCAAAATCTGTAAGCAATATGAGGCAGAGCACAATTGGTTATCAAAAAAACAAACAAAATCCAATTAACATAGTAAACACCCTACTGACCAGCTTTAGCTATTTCATTTAAATGGCCAGAATAAATTATTATTCTGGCCAATGAAATTAACATTGCTAAACGTGGGAAAAACACGGTACACACATTTACCAGCATTTGCACAAAAAAAAAACTGTCCGGTCAGAGCCTCTGTACTAACCATGCAAGGTTAGTTAATAGATCTACCCTGCTGAGCTGTTGTGTTCTGACGGGGATGGCCCTCCCGCCACAACACTCCAATCAGCGCTTTCTGCCATTGGCTGAGAGTGCTGAACGGGAGTCAGTCTGCATCTGGTTTTCCAGCAGAAGCCGGCCAGGCCAACATACACACGGGCCGAAAGTTGGACGTTTTTTTTTTTTTTTTAATAACTGGCTGTTGTCTCCCGACATTCGGCCTGTGAGTGTGGGGCTTTGGAGAAAGATAAGTAAACACTAAAGATATTTGCTTAGGTTAAATTTGATGAATGGAGTTTATGACCACTTTAAATGTAAAATAATATACTTACCTTGGTGTTTTTAA
Organism: Glandirana rugosa; assembly: GCA_018402905.1. Taxonomy (NCBI): domain Eukaryota; kingdom Metazoa; phylum Chordata; class Amphibia; order Anura; family Ranidae; genus Glandirana; species Glandirana rugosa. Next base: position 1,080,179 of record BLSH010088393.1, on the reverse strand, counting down.
ACAAAATGTAATATTCTCATTTATTTGGTTTACCTGGAAAGCAGGTTAGTGATTAAAAATGATGGGCTATTGAAAGCATAAAATTACATTAAAAGCCTTTAACTACTTTGTTCTAATTGAGAATGGTTAAAATACACTCCAAGACCCTACCTGCTATACTACCACTGTCTGCACAGCTTTCACAAAGCTAAATATGTGCAATTCCTATTGATCCACAAGAGCTGAGGGTGATGAGCTATGACAAGCTATGAGATCATTATGTGATCATTTCAATGGAGCAAGTGAAAGTACCCCTAAACATGAAATAATTGAAGATCTGTATCATCACAGAGTGATACTATGGATCCAGAAATGTATCATGTGCCATGTCCCAATACCAAGCATTGCTTGATTATACCTGATCAGTTTGATGGGTTATTATGATGTTAATTTGTGCTGTTGTATGCTATAGTGGCACTGTCTTATTCACTTTCAATTTTGCATGCGTAGGAATTAAGTGTTTCTGGACACATTGTCCTTTTATTTAACAATCAATAAATGTATATGTTTTTAAGAAAACTGATTTTGTGACCGTGCCTAAAAAGTCCATATTCTAGTGTAAATTCTGAAAATGTACCCCTAAACATGTCCTATCCTGTCCTAATGGTACTTTTTATTATTTTTTTTTAGTAGAGTGATCAATTTTAAGGAGCCCTGTGCAGTTTTTAATGCAGTCTGTGCTTTCTTGCCCTTGTGATTCCCTGACTCATTCTCCTTATCCTGGTGCAGATGTTGAGTAAAAGGATGTCCACAATGGAGTCAAAGACAACAAGAAAAACTCAACAGAAGTTCTTTAATCATTTCTCACTCTAAAATTTAAAAGGAAAAAAAACCTATGTCTGGAGTTACTTTGCCTTTTTCTTTCTTTGTGCTAAAAAAATATCAGTTGTATATTATGATTCACAAGGTCTAAATGATCTGAATACCATCTGTATGGAGGATGGGAAATATATTGATCTGTTGTTGGTCTCTCCTCTTGAGGACAATCCTGCAGACTTTCCCCTGGGTGTCGTTGCAGTGAAGTACATCTAAGTTGTGGCTGTAATGAGATAATTCAACCCATGCAGTAAAGAGTGACTTTGAGCAGTTCTTGACTGTAGGAAAAGAGAAACAGAGTTTACAACTTTACCATCAATTTTATTATTTACTTCTGGCAGCGCCCTTGTTTTGATATGCGGTCTTTAAAAACAACTTCTTTAAATGACTTAAGTGAATAAATCAATTAACTTGACTCTTTGTAGTTTATAATTGATTATTGCAATATGGCCTTATGAAAATAACTTCTTCCTCTATTTTATTTTCAAACGTCTACATAATTCATCCTTTTCCCGAGAGCCCTAGATAGGGCAGTTTATTATTCAGAAGTTTGTTCCTTTTCCTTTACCTTGGTCTGCTTCTAGTGTCTGTGTCTTTCTATTGGTCAGTGAGGCCATCATATTGACCAACAAATAGTGAGGCATGGTAGGTACAGGCTGAGGCTCCAGCTTCCTGGTAGGATGACCATATTTACATTATAGAGTGCCTTGGCTTTTGAGGTTTTTGTAGGCACTGCAAGAGCATGTATGAGGGCTGTACCAAAAGTAAGGCAAAAGTGGAATTCAAGGTCATTATTAAACATGGACCAACAGGCAGGAATTTTAATGTACAAGAAACATGCTTTTCTTTCCAAGTAGAAGCAATGTTGTTGAGTTCTTGATTAAGGAGGGGTGGAGTGTTTATGGAGATGATACGATTGATGAGAGCAATGTCTTTTCATTGGTGACTTTTGTCAACGGTGTCATCTCCATAAACATTCTGTAGTCTTCTATGGATGTCATATAGGCTGATCCCCTCCTTCATCAAGAACTCTGTGATGTTGCATCTGCTTAGAATCCATTATTTAGCTGCGATTAAAATAATGAAGTAGAATTACTACAGACGAAGAGGAGTTAAGCCAGCCATACATGGATCAAAATTCAGCCAATTCAGCAGAGACTCGACGAATTTCGTCTCAAGTATGGGAAAGGTGGTTGTACAGAAGTCGATCAACCAGTCGGCTCCTGTACAACTGACCTTTTGGAAAACTTCTCTGATTATGGCACAGGACTCTGAAGGAATGACCTGGTTGGCCGTTCCTTGAGAGTGCATGACCCAGTGACGTCACTGGCTGCATGTACAGTAAATATCTCCTAAACAGTGCACGTTTAGCAGATCTATACAGTACCTATAGGTAAGCCTTATTATAGGTTTGCCAATAGGTAAAAGTCAGAGATGGGAGTTTACTCCCACTTTAAAGTGTGCCCTTCAAAACGACTGCAGCATTCATCTCATCAGCTATCAGCCAATTGTGGGCATGGGAAAGCAAAGCAGTGATTTAATAGGCATGTAGCGCTAGTCTAAACCTGTGTTGACGTGAACCCAATAAAAAAATAAATCGTTGTTCCAAATTGTTCAAAATATTTCCTTGGAATCCATACAGGGGCTTGACGCGGGATATACAACAAGGAAGGAAGCAGCTTCATTTTAATAAGATTAATCTTCCCAATAAGAGAGAGAGGAAGATTGTCCCACACTTTCATACGCTGCTTTGCTTTTTGTAATGGAGGTGTAATGAGCAATATTCAGAGGCCTTGGAGGAAACTGTTACTCCTAAGTATCTAGTAGAGGTGGTCCATTTTAGTGCTAGGATAGGATCCGCTACCGCTTGCACAGTTCCATCATTTGCCAGAATTTGGAATTTATTCCAGATTACTTTGAAACCTGAAAGGGGAGAAAAGGAGGAGATCAACATTAAGGCTTCCTTGAGGGATGGACCTGGATCACTGAAAAAAAGAAGATATTCGGCATACAATACCACCTTTTCTGTGATGGTATAGGCTGATCCCCAACCCCAACCAATCAACTTTTGTACAACCGCCCCGTTGGAAAATTTCAGCTCAATCAGCTATAGCTATAGCCAGCAGCGCTAATTAGTGTATTCTGATAGCAGGGAAGTCTCCCCCCCCCCTGTCGGAATACAAAGACATAGCGAGAGGATTGCTCCATCCACCTCAAATGTGTGGATGGGGGAATCAAGTCTTTTTTTTTTCCGTTCATCCTGCTGGCAGAATTCCGCTGATGAAGTTCCGGTGGGAACGTAACATGTACGGAAGGAGGAGGAGCGAGTAGTGACATCATCTGCAGCCATGTTCATTGGACTAGGACACTATTCGATTTGTGTACATGCTATCTTGCTAGCACTCAGCATTGAGTGCGTCTACATGTGAGTGTGAATTTTATTTTATATCTTTTAATAAATTATATACAAAACAGAGAGCATTAGATCTGCCCCCCCCCCTTTTTTTTTCCATATGCACTGCTGTTGTCGGTGGACTTTATACCGGAGCTGTAACGATTGGAAGGGACCTTGATTATACTAACAGGCTATGTGACCTTTTTGGAGGTCGAATTTATGAGGTGAGAGGCTAGTCCTATCGGTAGTGGTTTTGTTCACAACATCTTTGGCCCAGTGTGAAGATATCATACACTTTCACCACTGTGGCTGCTCTTCTTGTTTATGCACTTTATATTTATCTATTCATATTATCTTCTTATGATTTTATCTGGTGCTGCACTGTATATTTTATATAATGTCATAAAGGGGAGGGGCTTAGCTGCGACTCGCAAGTATTTATTTTTTAAAGGGGAAATGGCAGAATTTATTCAAGACATTTGCTATTTACAGGGTGCAGACTCTAGGCATGTGCTAAGTACAGGGTGCAGACTCCAGGCATGTGCTAAGTACAGGGTGCAGACTCCAGGCATGTGCTGTGTACAGGGTGCGGACTCCAAGCATGTGCTGTGTACAGGGTGCGGACTCCAAACATGTGCTGTGTACAGGGTGCAGACTCCAGGCATGTGCTATGTACAGGGTGCAGACTCCAAGCATGTGCTGTGTACAGGGTGCGGACTCCAAGCATGTGCTGTGTACAGGGTGCAGACTCCAGGCATGTGCTATGTACAGGGTGCAGACTCCAGGTATGTGCTATGTACAGGGTACAGACTCCAGGCATGTGATATGTACAGGGTGCAGACTCCAAGCATGTGCTGTGTACAGGGTGCAGATTCCAAGCATGTGCTGTGTACAGGGTGCAGACTCCAAGCATGTGCTGTGTACAGGGTGCAGACTCCAAGCATGTGCTGTGTACAGGGTGCAGACTCTAAGCATGTGCTGTGTACAGAGTGCAGACTCTAAGCATGTGCTGTGTACAGGGTGCAAACTCCAGGCATGTGCTATGTACAGGGTACAGACTCCAGGCATGTGCTATGTACAGGGTACAGATTCCAGGCATGTGCTATGTACAGGGTACAGACTCCAGGCATGTGCTATGTACAGGGCACAGCCTTCAGGAATGTGTTCTCTATAGGCTACAAACACCTCCAGGCATGCACTATGTACAGGGTACAGACTCCACCAGGCATGTGCTATGTACAGGGTACAGACTCCACTAGGCATGTGCTATGTACAGGGTACAGACTCCACCAGGCATGTGCTATGCCAGTATGCATACCCAAGCCCCCACCCCACCGAGCTCTTTTCCTCCACAGAAGAGAATAGTTTATAACACAGTGGCAGGTCAGGCTCCTGGCACAGGCTTCTGTTGCTACACGCTGCAGGCTTCAGTGGCTTTGTGGATACCCCACCCCCTCCTCTGTTGTATATGCAGAGCTCCGACACCCAATGCTAGAGGCCTGCAATGGAGGCGGCAGAAGCTCTGGACTATGAAAAGCCCTGCCAACTGCCGTCCACAATTCAATCTTTTTCCTTCCTTTGCCGTGTGCTGGTACATGGATAGCATTCCAGCGCCCGGCACTCGCTGACACTTTAGGTGATTAGGGTATGCCTGGGCACAACCCGTGCACACGCCTATGGCGGACACCTTGCTGATCCCTGATTCTTTGCCCCCTCTTGTGGACACCCATGGCATGATCCCCTCCCTTCGGAGACTGGGCCACAGGGCAGTATTCTAACATAAGGACCCCAAACACACCTCCAAGACAAAAGACACGAAAAAATATGAAATATTTACATTGTCACAGGTACCTGAAAAAGGTTCCTGTACTACTTTGGGGGCGACTTCGGAGCGGCTTGCATTGACTTCTATACAGAAGTCATTTTGCAAGCCGCGCTGTTTGGAACAGCTTCAGAGTCGAACGAGAGTCGGGAGACATTAAAGCTGCCCGTGTGAACGTAAAAAGAAAAAAAATCTTTAATAGTTGTATTTTTAATTCTGGAACATTATACTGTATATACAAAACTGTACATATTGCATTTTAAATCTTATGAATGGGTGGGCTAATTAAACATCTTCAGTGTAGGTTTAATAGAGGAGATTGGATCCAGCCATATTTTCTGAGCACAGCTACACTGTAGGGTGCCATGTTATTTTACTCAGGCCCGACTACCTCCTGTAGAGGATTTGGAGCAGATTTGAGTTGCTGGTTGCTGGACTTTTCCCGGCTTCATTAGTTAGCTCTCCTTAGGGCCGTGCTGCAGAAATATTTCATTCATTGTAGTGTGTTTTAAGTGACTGGGAATCTCTCTCCTGATAATCATAAAACATGTTCAATGTGTTGTGCAGATGTGCACAGTGTTTGTTAGTGTTGTACTACAGTTTTAGCTTCTGCTTCCTCCTTCCAGTTTTTAGGAAAATCTCCTTCACATTCTTATCCCTAATAGAAGTTAATGGCCAGTATTACAAAGCCAGCGAAATACTTTGTAGTCTGTACCTCAACTAAACATTGAAAATGATTGAAGGCACTATGTTATCCTTAAGGCAAATGAACTTTAGTGTGTGTGTGGGCAAAGAAAATGTTGTACATGATGAACAGTTCCCAATGTTTACACCAGCCTTTCCCAACTAGGTCAACCAGGGATCCTCCAGAGGTTGCCAGGGGTTATTTGAACAATGGGCAATTCCTGCCTTTCAGATAAGTAACCACTGACACCAATGATCTATTTAGATGTAAGGGGGGGGGGGGGGTATTCCCAGTGACCACCAATGTAAGGAGCATTATTCGCAGTGACCATCTCATGCTAAATTACTGTGAGCTGTAGGAATAGAGATTATTAGCAGCGTTTCCATGTGCCTGGCAAGTTGTTTCAATGGTTCCTCTATCTTAGGAGGGTTGAGAGAGGCTGGTTTAGACCCTTTAAAAATGATTGCAATCACAGAAAAATACTTTGTTTTTCCAATAATTCAATGTGCTTCCTAACTCCCTGTTGTGGGCTGACAATGCTGTCCCTGCTGCACTAGAATCCGGCTTCTCATTTGATCCCCTAGTGCAGTGGTCTCCAAACTGCTGCCCAAGGGCCCTTTGCTTGCCTTTATCTGGCCCTTGAGGCACTATACCATTTTTGACACCAACGATTTGGCACTATTTCTCCCACTGACATTAAGGATGGGGCACTATTTCTTCCACTGATACCAAACACGGGGTACTGTTGCCCCCAATGATGGGGCATTATTCCTCCCACTGACACCAAAGATGGGACACTATTCCTCCCACTGACAACCAATGATGGTGCACAATTCCTCCCACTGATGCTAACAATAGGGCACTATTTCTCCCACTGACAACCAACAATAGGGCACTTTTTCTCCCACTGACAACCAACAATGGGGCACTATTTCTCCCACTGACAACCAACAATGGGGCACTATTCCTCCCACTGACACCAAAGATGGGGCACTATTCCTCCCACTAACACGAACAATGGGGCACTATTCCTCCCATGGATACCAACAATGGGGCACTATTCCTCCCATTGGCGCCAACGATGGGGCACTATACCTCCCACTCGCAGCAATGATGGGATACTATTCCTCCCATTGACACCAATGATGGGGCACTATTCCTCCCACTGACACCAAAGACGGGGCACTTTTTCTCCCAATGACCCCAACAATGGGGCACTATTCCCCCCACTGACACCAAAGATAGTGCACTATTCCTCCCACTGACACCCAACGATGGGGCACTATTCCTCCCACTGATACCAGCGATGGGGCACTATGCCTCCCACTGATACCAATGATGGGGCACTATTCCTCCCACTGACACAAATGATGGGCCACTATTCCCCCCAATGACGGGGCACTATTCCTCCTACTGACACCAACAATGGGGCACTATTCCTCCTACTGACACAAAAGATGAGGCACTATTCCTCCCACTGAAACTAACAATGGAGTACTATTCCCCCCACTGATACCAACAATGGGACATTTTCTACTCCCACTGGCCACAGTCCAGCCCCCCTAAAGCCTGAAACACAGTAAACTGACCCTTTGCTTAGAAAGTTTTGGAGACCCCGCCCTAGTGCAATGATTGCCTTCAATTTTCATGTCTTCAAGCCATGGGGGCTTGAGAACACAAATAGCAGTGATGCTACTTACATACCGCCTGTCCGTTTCCATCCATCTGTCACCCGATCCGATCCCTTATGCAGAAGGGGAATGGATCCCCATCTGTCTGTTATTAGCTCATCAAATTGTAGGCTGGTGTTAACGGACACGTCCTTTTATATCAAAAGTAGACACAAGAGGGCGCCTCCATCTAGGTGTAGCGATTTATTTAAAGTGGAGTTCCACCCAGTTAAAAGTCAGCAGCTACAAAAGTGTAGTTTCTGACTTTTGACAATCGGACACTCACCTGTCCCTGGCTCCAGAGATGCGGTCACCCGAGGGCTCACTCTTCTCCCCCTCCCCTTGATGGTACCGGCATCACAAGTGTGGGCACCCGGCTTTGGCTTCAAAGCCGGGTGCACACTGCGCATGTGCGAGTCACGCTGCGCCTTGTGAATGGCCGGCGTATCTCCTGCGACCTGTGACATGTCCCAGAAGATCGCAGAGGTGACCTTCCTTCCGGAGCCGCGGCTCTAGGAGAGGAAGTGGTCCCTGGTCCCCCCCCCCAGAAAAATGACATGCCACTTGTGGCATGTCAGGGGGTCACCTTCCCTTAAAGCGGAAGTTCCACTTTTGGGTCGAACTCCACTTTAAAAAGGCATAAAAACAATTAAAATGCACTCACTAGATAAAAGTAGATCAAGGCCTCTCATAGACCCATATAGATCTCCCTAGGATCACCGTGAGGCTGCAGGGCTCAGCAGCCACATGGATGGTTGAAGCAGAGTTCTTGAAGGAAGTGCAGCTATCAGGCTTTGGGCTAGAACATAGGCATCAGCAGCTTCCAGAAGTGGCAAGATGGTTGCACCTCCAAAGTTTCCTATGGTTTGATAAAGGGGCCCTTTATTCTGCCCTGAAACATGTAGCCACATTCCCTCCACTTCCTGTCTTCACCCAGCCAAGAGAGGTGCTGTTTTTGGAGCCACAGCCATCTTGCCACTTTTGGAAGCTGCTGATGCTTATGTTCCAGCCTGAAGCCTGACAGCTGCACTTCCTTCAAGAACTCTGCTTCAACCAGCTACGAGCTTGCTGAGCCCTGCAGCCTCACGGTGATCCTACGGAAATCTATATGGGTCTATGACAAGCCTTGATCTACTTTTATCTAGTGAGTGCATTTTAAAAAATGTTATGCCTTTTTAAATAAATCGCTACGCCTAGATGGAGGAGCCCTTTTGTGTTCACTTTTTTTATGTGCTTTAGGATCTCAAGACCTAATTTGAGAGGCGCTGCATCCATTTTACCTGGTGTTCCCCACCACTCTCCTGGCCCTTTTATGTGCTCTGTTCAATGACGGTTGGGTTCCAGTCAGCTTATTATTTTTTCTTTGGTATCACGTCCCTTTATAACCGCTGCTCCATAGAGGAGAATGGAGGTTTCGATTGGGTCTGCCTGAAAAACGGACAGGCTGACCTGATCGGGAACATTGATGTGAAAGAGACTCGCCCTATTGTTTATTTTGGTGATAAACAGTCTAACTGTAGTTCATAATTCAGAAGGTGCAGGGCTTAGGAGTGCATAATGCAAAAGGTGCAGGGCTCAGGAGTGAATAACGCAGAGGGTACAGGGCTTAGGAGTGTGTTGCGCAGAGGGTGCAGGGCTCAGGAGTCCATAACGTAGAGGGTGTAGGGCTCAGGAGTGCATAATGCAGAGGGTGCAGGGCTCAGGATTAGGCAACGCAGAGGGTGCAGGGCTCAGGAGTGAGCAACACAGAGGGTGCAGGGCTCAGGAGTCCATAACGTAGAGGGTGCAGGGCTCAGGAATGCGTAATGCAGAGGGTGCAGGGCTCAGTAGTAGGCAACGCAGAGGGTGCAGGGCTCAGGAGTGTGTAGCGCAGAGGGTGCAGGGCTCAGGAGTGCGTAATGCAGAGGGTGCAGGGCTCAGGAGTGCGTAATGCAGAGGGTGCAGGGCTCAGGAGTGAGCAACGCAGAGGGTGCAGGGCTCAGTGCGTAACGCAGAGGGTGCAGGGCTCAGCAGTGCGTAACCCAGAGGGTGTAGGGCTCAGGAGTGTGTAACGCAGTTGGTGCAGGTTTCAGGAGTGCGTAACGTAGAGGGTGCAGGTCTCAGGAGTGCATAACGCAGAGGGTGCAGGTCTCAGGAGTGCGTAACGCAGAGAGTGCAGATCTCAGGAGTGCTTAACGCAGAGGGTGCAGGTCTCAGGAGTGCGTAACGCAGAGGGTGCAGGTCTCAGGAGTGCGTAACGCAAAGGGTGCACGTCTCAGTAGTGTGTAACGCAAAGGGTGCAGGTCTCAGGAGTGCGTAACGCAGAGGGTGCAGGGCTCAGGAGTGCGTAACGCAAAGGGTGCAGGTCTTAGAAGTGTGTAATGCAGAGGGTGCAAGTCTCAGGAGTGCGTAACGCAGAGGGTGCAGTTCTCAGGAGTGTGTAACACAAAGGGTGCAGGTCTTAGAAGTGTGTAACGCAGAGGGTGCAGGGCTCAGGATTGTGCAATGCAGAGGGTGCAGGTCTCTGGAGTTGATAATGCAGAGGGTGCAGGTGTCAGGAGTGGATAACACAGAGGGTGCAGTTCTCATACCTCCCAACCCCGTTACCGTCGCCCCTTTCCTTGTTTCTTTACTGCGATTGCACCAAAACTTTACATATGCCCTATACACTGAGCAAGCAAATCAAAGAAGCCATGGGACATCTGTACACAGTATGTTATTAGCTTGACTGCACAAAATATAGGTCATATTATTGGCTAATATATGTATTCTACTGAAATTGGCAAATTTTTAGCATTAGTTTTGTGACATTGTGGGAATGTTAGCTCTACATATTTATTATTTTAAAAAAAAAGCAGGTCATGTCTACTGTGTTTCTTTATTGCATTTACAACCTTGAGTCATGTCAGAACCAGACGTGACAGGCTGCCACGGTAACGTGTGGGTTTTCTTTAGGCCTTTCACATTAAATTTACTCTAACATTTCCTAAACTGTCCATTGAACAAGAAAATGTCCATGTTGTTAATTAGGGTAATAGTTTTAATGGGACTGCAAAGAAAACACTATTAGCGATAATTACCACTCTGAGAGATTGATGACTCTGTGCACACAATTCTCCTCATGAACCCACCATGGAATCCGTTCCAGGAGCCATGATGAATGCTGTGAAGGAGGAATAACCATGATCACAGGGTGTGATACAATGCAGGGTCTGCGGCTACATGTTCACATGCCCGCTGTTCTTCTAGCAGACGTGATAACAGCCGTGTTACTATGGGACGTGGTGGCGTGCCGCTAGAACAGAAGGAGACACTGGACATTTGGAAGACAAATGAGCAGAAATGTTACTTCACTGAATCTCGTTCATACTTCTATCAGTAATGTGTTTCTCTTATTCTGAAGAGGTAACTTTGGGGAAATTTGCCTAAAAATGCAAATAAACCTCAAACACTAAAAGGGTTTATAAAAAGACCTATGGACAACTCTTCTAGATATTTTGTAGAAATGTCCAGGGCTAATAGCAACTTGAAGAACACTTGTCATGTTCTAGTTAGCGTGGGAATCCTCCGCACCCACCAGTGAGAACGATGCAGTTATGTTTTGGAAACCAGCAACTGTTTCTTGACTTCATCATGAGTAATCAGTTGTGGTTTAAGGTGAACTTCCATAAATACGCAAGTCTACCTATGTAGAACTTACACCAGGGGTAGGGAACCTGGGGCCCTCCAGCTGTTACAGAACTACAAGTCTCATCATGCCTCTGGGGGTAATTGTAACTGCCAGCCTTGCAATGCCTCATGGGAAATGTAGTTCCCCAACAACTGGAGGGCTACTGGTTGCCGACCCCTGACTTACACGTTTATTTCACTGCAGGGAAAAGGAAGAGAGAGGACACTATCTATGTTGGTCTATTAGGAGGTAGCATATGGTTAAGGACAGAAGATCTAACCTTGTTTCTCTGAACAGTAGCTGTTGGCAGTTACTGGTGACGGCAAAAAATTTGGGATATTTGTAAATCTGTGTATGAGTTACAATAATCAAAAATGGAGCTGGAAGCCCGAAAATATATTAGTTAGTACAGTAACCAAAGGATGGTGTGGTTCCACAACTTTCACACCTCTGGTTTTGTTCTTGGACAGTCAGCATCTGCCTTGACACATTCCATGGTGATTGGATTAAAGAAGAACTATCATTACAATTTTTTAAAGTGTTTGTAAAGTCTCATTTTTTTCTTGTTAAAAATAACAAACATGTTCTACATACTTGCTCTGTGTAGTGGATTTGCACAGAGCAGCCCCGATCCATCTCTTCTTGGGTCCCTCTTCGGTGCTCCTTGCCCCTCATTCCTGTTGAGTGCCCCACAGCAAGCTGCTTGCTATGGGGGCACCCGAGCTGAGTCACAGCTCTCTGTGTCCATTCATACACGGAGCTGCTACTATGCCCTGCCTCCTCTCCTCATTGGCTAACTGAATTTCATTGACAGCAGTGGGAGCCAATGGTGCCGTGCTGTCATCTCAGCCAATGAAGAGGAAAGGTCTCGGGCATACGAGACACTCCTGCAACATCGCTGGATAGAGATGGGGCTCAGGTAAATATTAGGGGGGCTGCTGCACACAAAAGGCTTTTTATCTTAATGCATATGCATTAAGATAAAAAAAAAATAACCTTCTCACTTTACAACCACTTTGACAGTGTTCTGCACCGTACATTGTCCCACATAGCTAGGTGCTTCATAAGTCTAGTTATGAAGTCTGACCTGACCCCTCTACCCTCCCTGAGCAGAAAATCTGACAACAGCTAGGGAGCAGATGGACCAATTGTCAATTCAAGCTGTGGCAAGAGGAATGCAGAGAGACAGAAGGGTAACACACCCCTTCTTCCTCTGCATTCCTCTCGTCTCAATAAAGTGCTGAGACAAGCTGCAGTTACAATAGATCCGTCTCCGTCCAAGCTGTTGTCATCTTTGCTACACTGAGAGGGGGCATGTTGGACTACATAACAAGACTTAAGAAGCAACTAGCTACTGTACATGGGACAAAGTACTACATGTATGCTGTCCTATGAGGGGAGGAACAATGTAAAAACCTTTTGTAATGGTTGTTCTTCTTTAAGGTGGCTGCACTACTTGTGTAAATAAATGCCGGGATATGTTTTTGACATGAAAATTCAAGAAAAGGGATAGGCGGCACTCCACAGATCAGCAGCTTGCAAGTTTATCTTATAATTGATGTAAACAAGCATAATTCTCATGTTATCAACTATTAAGAGTACAATTCAAATTTTATTCGAAAAAACCTCCTAATGATAACAGTATTTTTTTCAAAATAAAAAACTTACAATGCACTGTTTTAAATTATTACGCACAGTAAGTTTCAAAACACTTTATAGGTTGTAAAGAACTGAAAATTTTAATTTGTTGTGTTTGCAGCATTTACTGAAATCAAAAGCTATTTCAATCAAACTTTGAACAACATTTTAACTTTTTAAACATTTTAACAGGTCACGTTACATTTTAACATAGGACCCCTTATTTGATAGCAGCTTCACAGGTCTTGCATCCATTGAACTTGTGAGTTTTTGGACAGTTTGTGCTTGAATTTGTTTGCAAGATGTCAGAATAGCCTCCTAGAGCTGCTGTTTGGATGTAAACTGCCTCCCACCCTCATAGATCTTTTGCTTGAGGATGCTCCAAAGGTTCTCAATAGGATTGAGGTCAGGGGAGGATGGAGGCCACACCATGACTTTCTCTCCTTTTATCCCCATAGCAGCCATTGATGCAGAGGTATTCTTTGCAGCATGAGATGGTGCATTGTCATACATGAAGATGATTTTATTGCGGAAAGCATAGTTCTTTCTTCTGTACCAGGGAAGGAAGTGGTCAGTCAGGAACTCCACATACTTTTGCAGAGGTCATCTTTACACCTTTGGGGACCCTAAAGGGGCCGACCAGCTTTCTTCCCATTATTCCGGCCCAAAACATGACTCCACCACCGCCTTACTGAGGTCGCAGCCTTGTTGGAACAGGGTGGCTGTCCACCAACCATCCACTACTCCATCCATTTGGACCATCCAGGGTTGCACGGCACTCATCAGTGAACAGGACTGTTTGAAAATTAGTCTTCATGTATTTTTCAGCCGTTTCTGCTTGTGAGCATTGGTTAGTGGTGGCCGAATGGAAGGTTTATGCACAGTTGCAAGACTCTGGAGGACTCTACACCTTGATGCCCGTGGGACTCCAGAGGCACCAGCAGCTTCAAATATCTGTTTGCTGCTATGTAATGGTGTTTTAGCAGCTGCTCTCTTGATCTGATGCATGGATCTGGCAGAAATCTTCCTCAATGTGCCTTTATCTGCACAAACCCGTCTGTGCTCTGAATCAGCCACAAATCTCTTAATAGTGCGATGATCACGCTTAAGTTTTGTGAAATAGCTAATGTTTTAGTAGTTTTTCCTTTAATTGGGCTCACCTAGCAATCTAATTATCACAGGTGTCCGAGATTGTTTTCAGTGATCAAAAGAGCCCTGAGACACAATGCCATCCATGAGTTAAACTGAAAAACAAATTATTTAATCTTTGTGACACTAAATAGAATTTGCATAATAATCTGGGACGGGTGTATTGATCATACAGCCATACAGAGGATAAGGTGGTAGACGCGTTTCACACATTCACCACCAGCTTAATCATATCAATGATTAAGATTGTGGTGAACGAGTGAAACGCGTCTACCACATTATCCTGTATATGGCTGTATGATCAATAAACTTGCAAGCTGCTGAATTTATCTGTGGAGTGCTGCCTATCCCTCTTCTTGAATTTTTGTGTAGCACGGTGGCGAGCCGATGCGTGCACCCATGTGGGTTGGACTGTCGGTGTGAGTGGGGTGTCCTATTCATTTGGATATGTTTTTGACACTCATTAGAACTGTAGTAGTGGCTTTGAGAAGCTATGAAACATCTTCAATATTACAGAACAAGCCCTGGGTGTGACTAACTTCTACAAGCTATTTCTGCACTTGCTGAAACTGTTCCTAGCCTGAAAAAAAAGAAAACCAACGCAGCCACCACATCTAAGGTCTCTTAGGCTGCAATATATGAAAGTTTTGCTTTTGAGTTTAGTTGTCCTTTAGATGCTATAGTACTAATACAAAATGTGCATGTTAGTCTCCTTATTCATTTTTTTTTTTTTTTTTATATAATAGCACTGTACGGACGTGGGACATGTCCAATGATAAGAAGCATAAAAGCATCTTTAAACCAAGATCTGCGCAGGGAAAACGTGTGATCCCGACATGTGCCACCTACAATAGAGATGGCAAGCTGATAGCTGCAGGATGCCAGGACGGCACCATACAGATCTGGGACAGAAATATGAGCGTACGTAGCAAAATATTATATTCCTTTTCCTCATGTATATGTTTCCATTGTTATATTTTTTTAGGCCTTAGAAGAGACTTTAAAGTTGACTCCTTGTACACAATAGAAAATTCTGTAAACTTTCTTGGGGGCTGGGTTCTCTCCCCCCCACAGTGAGAAGTTCTCCATCCATACACTCCCAGCCACCTGCCCAGAGAGGGAAGCGTAATAAATACATAGATAAGGCATAGAATGGTAATAATGAAAGTTTTGGTAATAGGGTTTTCAAGCATCACTTCTGTAGCAGATGAGGTTGGGGGCCGCCGGGAAAGAAGAAGTGAGCCAAGAGGCGGGTCTTTATTAAGGCTTGCTTCTGTGTGCTCTTCCTTCCCGGCAGCGTCCCTCCCAATCCGCTGTGGGGGTGAGGCTTTAAAACTCCACATGAAGCACTGCTGCTTTCTTGTGGCGTGGCAGCTAGGACTGCCACCTTTTATTTAAGCCGATTCCGAACACATTAGCAGCACACACCAATTTTTATTTTTTTGTAGTATACACTAAAGGATTGTAGCAGACACGGAACACCTTTGGGTGCCCCAAGGAGAGCAGCAATGTGGCGTGTGTTGTGTACCAAGTTGCGGTAAAAGTTGGAGGGGCTTAAAGGAGCATGGTTATATAAAACAAAAGTATTCTTGTACCCATAAAATATACTAAGATTACTAAAACAAATGTCACTGTAAAAATATGAACTTGGCCTACCTTATAAGTGGACGGTGTGGGAAGTGTCAGTAGGGCAGTGGATAGTGTGTGGACAATGTCAGTTGGGTAGTGGATAGTGTGTGGACAGTGTCAGTTGGGTAGTGGATAGTGTGTGGACAGTGTCAGTTGGGTAGTGGATGGTGCATGGACAGTGTCAGTAGGGGAAAGGTTGGTGTCAGTAGGGCAGTGTATGGTGTCCGTAAAGGAGAGTTTGGTGTCAGTAGGGTAGAGGACGGTGTCAGTAGTTTTTTTTATTTTTTAAATGTTTTAAATAATTTTTTACCATTTTGTTTTTTTGTTTGTTTTTTTTTTTACAATTTTTATTTGGAACCAGTTGGGGGGATTTGGTGAAATATCAGGGGTCTAAACAGACCCCTGATGTCTCACTTTTAAGACAGAAAGGAATTAAGTTCACAGGTTCTTCAATTCCTTTCTCTGCAGCCTCAGCTGAATGATGGGAAGTGCTCTGTGCTGAGCAGCTTCCAATTCATTCACAAACTGAACACAGTTCACTATGCTTCATTTATTAACCACTTCCCGACCACCGTATGCAAAATGACGGCCGGGAAGTGGCTTAGTTATCCTGACTGGACCTCATATGATGTCCTCAGGATGACAAGCTGCCGCGCGCCCGGGGGGGCACGCATCGCGGCGATCGGTGGTGTGGGAGGTCAGTCTGACCCCCCGCAATACCGATCTCGGTAAAGTGCTTCCATCCGAAGCACTTTACCATGTGATCAGCCGTGACCAATCACGGCTGGTCACAGTGTAACACAGGAAAGCCGTTTATCGGCTTTCCTGTACTCAGGTCTGCAGACCTGAGGAGTGGAGAGCCGACCGGCTGCATCCCTGACAGGGAGGGTTTGTGCTGATGATTTATCAGCACAGCCCTCCCTCGGATCGCCACCCTAGACCACCAGGGAGCCTGCCCAGGGACCACCTGGGATGTGCCCACCCAGGACCACCAGGGAGCCGACCAGGGACCACCAGGGAGCCGATCTGGACCACCAGGGAGACCCCCCTAGACCACCAGGTAAGAGACATAGTGCCCAATGTGGATGACACTCAGTGCCACCTTCAGATGCCACCCTAGACCACCAGGGAATAAGCCCCTATGAGTATATATCAGTGCCCACCATTGCCACCTATCAGTGCCACCTATCAGTGCCCAGTGCCGCCTATGAGTGCCAATCAGTGCTGTCTGAGTGCCCATCAGTGCCACCTAGCAGTGTCCGTCAGTGCTGCATATCAGTGCCCGTCAGTGCTGTATATCAGTGCCACCTATCAGTGCTGCTTATCAGTGCCGCCTAACAGTGCTCATCATTGCTGCATATAAGTGCCTCATCATCAGTGCCACCTCATCAGTGCCGCCTCATCAGTGCCAATCAGTACTGCCACATCAGTGCCCGTCAGTGTAGCCTCATCAGTGCCCATGAGTGATGGAGAAAATGTACTTATTTACAAAGTTTTGTGACAAAAATAGAGAATTTTTTTTTCTCAAAATTTTCGGTCTTTTTTTATTTGTAGTGCAAAAAATAAAAAACGCAGGGGTGATCAAATACCACCAAAAGAAAGCTATATTTGTGGGAACAGAATGATAAAAAATCTGTTTGGGTACAGCGTCGCCCGACCGCGCAATTGTCATTCAAAGCGCAACAGCACTGAAAGCTGAAAATTGGTCTGGTAGTAAAATGTTCTAAGTGCATAGTATTGAAGTGGTTAATAAACAGAGTGAGTGAGCAGTACAGATGACTCACACTGTTCTTTCAGAAAAGGAAGGGGCCGGTAAATGGCATATTTACTGGCCCCTTTCCCCGCTCTCCATCCTGGCGCATAGTGCAGCAGTTGGTGGGTGAGGTGAGTGGGGGTGGGGAGCCAGCAGCACTGGTGGGGGGGGGGGGGCAGGCTGCACCTTGCAGTTTCCCAGTGGTTTCCACGCCCGCATACACGCTGAGTTCTTAGATGCGTGGGTGGCATTAAAAATGACCACCCGCAATAATGTGAACCTAGCTTGAATAAGGATAGTCATAGCAGAATCTCCAAGCATTCTTTTAAGCTAGATCCACACTATTGTGGGTTGGATGGCTGCCAAAACGAGCTGCCCTTTACGCGGGGCTGCCATTAATTCTTAATGACACTCCCACGCATCTAAAAACACAGCGCGCTTGCGGGTGCAGGAAGTGCCAGGAAATCACATGGTGCAGAAGCACCTTGCAATTTCTCTACCGCTGCGTTTCAAAGATGGTGCAAGGACCTTTTTCCAGCATAAAATGAATGGTCTGTTGTGCCCGCGCAAACGCGGCTTGCAGAGCCGCAATAGTGTGAACCAGGACTCCGACACTTTTTGTGGTGGTGTAAAACCACTTATTCTGCATCCACCTGTTGGATTTCTGCATCGTCACTTGAGCCCCCCGATAAAGACTTCAAGTGGCTGTGCCAAATCTCTCTGTGCAGACTTGGTCTACTGTTGTCAACATTAGGACTTGATGGCTATTTCTAAAATACGTTTTACCAAATAAAATGTCATCAAGCTAGGGTTCAGATCTTCGTTAAGAGATTTAGCCTACGAAATGGAGCCAAAACAAAGTATAAATGTTGAGTGAACTCATCCCAAAATATGCATTGGCAGTTGTTCTCCAAAAGGTTTTATATGGAATGGGATGTTTGGCGAAAGTATAATAAAAACAGAAGATATGCATCATGGAAAACCGGTCGAACATAGGGAGGAAAGGATGGGTGTCATATAGCCAGTGCTGTCCAAGACTGTGAAGTCTGCTAGTCTTCATCAGGATGGGCAGAGTAGATGTGGGGGGCCAACTCCTTTTTCAGAAGCTGCTTTTTATCTGCTCCCTGCGCTCATGTTCGTATATACAGCCCTGACATATTGCTTTTTTTAATGGCACGCAGGAGACCACCGTATGATTTTATGAAGTTTTAAGTGTTAAGCATTCTAACTTACGTCAGTGGTTTTTCCATTCATTTCTATCAGATGGCCTGAAGGTATGCCAGATCTCTTGTGTCTTATTGTGTGCATACGCAGAGTGCCTATAAAATGCCATTCACCAACTTGCGCTGGCTTCACTTGTAAAAGCCTTCTGCCAGACCATGGACCTGCCTATAGGAGCTGAGGTGTTAATTGTTGCTGTAAATATCTTTGCTTGTTAAAAGAACATTGCCACTCGTTCATCTTTACAACTGGTCCCTCACTTTAAATGTCTATTTAACCTTGTGAGAGCATTATTTATAAAAAGGGGACTAAAAATGTTCTGCCTTCTGATAAACAGTTTTCATATAAATCCTTCTATGGCATTATAGAATGCTATACTGGGAGTGCAGGTTTCAATATTTAAGGTTAATGCTAGTCAAACCTATACATTTGGCACAGAAATACTGGGGGGCATGCTATAATCAGAGTGTGGCTTTTGTATTAACCTTGGCTTTCTCTTTACCAGGCCCACACCTGTTGGCTTCCCAATTCATCCCAAAGGTGTTCTGTTGGGATGAGCTCAGAGCTGTTTATAGGACACTTGAGTAACTCCACACAAAACCATCAAACCCGGTCTATATGGAGCTGGATGTTTGCACAGGGGCACAGTCATGGTGGGACACAACAACACCATCCCCAAACTAATGCCACAATGCACACAGTTGTTCAAATGCCTGTGTATGTTGTAACATTACCTTTTTTGACCTTACCTGGTGAGCCCCTTCCATTGGACATCTTTTCTCTGTACTCCATCTCTGTACCTCTTTTCTAGCGTGCCCCCTCTTTTTTTTCAATTTCTTTCCTCCCTGTCTAGAATAGTGGCAATATAGTATGCCTAACTTTCTTTATCACGGGACACAGAGCAGCCATAATAATTACTATGTGGTTATGCGCAACCTATAGGTGAATGGACACTGGCAGATCAATCAAACAGGAAGTCCTCCCCAATATAACCCCTCCTACACATGAAGTACCTCAGTTTTTTTGCCAGCGTCTGTAAGGTCGTGGTCACTGATGTGATACATGTGCTCTTGGAGCATACTTGGAGGTCTGGACGGTTCTATTAAGAATCATTGACTTCAATCAGATCCATGCAAAAAAGCTGTCAGCCAAAATGGATGGCACCCGAGCCTCATTGGCTAGGAGGGAAGATTCCTCGAGGTTTACCTGTAATGCAGTCTTACGACGCTGGACCATGCATAGTGGAACCCTGTGCAGTATTTGTTCGGATCAAGGTGCTTTCCTGCAGGGTGCTATACAGGTCCAGGGGAGTGGACCCCAAATTAAGGGGGACCCAGTCCCTGAAGGTCTTTTATGACAGAGCCCACTGTGATGGGTGAAGATTGGAGTCCTGTTATGCTCAGAGTCCTGCAACAGGAATGGTAAGTCTGCAAAAAAAAAGATCTGTCTGGTCTTCTCTCAGTGGCCACTGGGAGCAGTGTGTTGTGTACTTCTTAGGAGAGTTATGCTGCTGTTTCTCCTCCAGCCACTAGAGGGCGCAGGCTCACTCAGTATGGTCTGTTTGTATATAGGTAGGAAGTGGAGGGGCGGCCATGTTTTACCATGTGGACGGCAGGTTATTTTTGGTTAGAAAAAAAAAACCCTAATAAGCGTATATTGATTGGTTTGCACAAAAGTTATAGCATCTACAAAATAGAGGATAGATTTATGGCATTTTTATTATTTTTTATTTTTTACTAGTAATGTCGGCGATCAGTTTTTGTAAGCAGAACTGTGACATTGCAGCAGACAGATCAGAGACATCTAACAGACACTTTTGACACTTTTATTGGAATCAGTGTCATTACAGTGATCAGTGCTAAAAATATGCACTGACATTGTACTAATAACACTGGCAGGGAAGGGGTTAACGTCAGGGGAGATCAAAGGGTTAACTGTGTTCCCTCAGTGTGTGTTCTAACTGCATGGAGGAAAGAATTACTGGAACAACACAGAGATCCATCTTCCTGCATAGCAGAAAGACAAGATCTCAGTATAATCCCCTGACAGAACGGAGATCTGCCTTGTTTACTTCGGCAGATCCCCATTCTGCCTCTGCGGGGAACAATCGCGGGCGGCCGGCGGACATTGAGTCCGCCGGACCCACTGATTGGCTCCCACATTAGCCAATCGGCACGTGCACCTGCAGAGGCTAGTACATGAAACGCCATACTGGTAGGGCAATTTGCGCAGCCGAGCCACCTATAACTGGGGCAGGTGGTCGGTAACTGGTTAACCACTAGAGATCCGCGCTATAGACGAAAGAAGTCTACAGCGCGGATCTGAATATCCGGGTGGACATCCATGGACGTCTGCCCCTTTACACGCCCCCTGCGCGCACTCAGAGGCGGGGCGTGCCCGCAAGTCGGGCGGACTCGATGTCCGCTCCTGACCCGCGATCGCCTGCAAAACTGTAGAACGGGGGAACCGCCAATGTAAACATGGTGGTTCCCCGTTCTGTGAGAGGGGGACAAGCAGATCTACTGATCCCTGTCACTGGGATCCGTTAGATCTGTTATGTCCCTGCCAACCCCACCCCCTACAGTTAGAACACACCCAGGGAACATTGTTAACCCCTTCACTGCCCCCTGCAGGTTAACCCCTTCACTGCCAATGACATTTATACAGTAATCAGTGGACATTTAAATTTCTGATCGCTGTATAAATGCCAATGGTCCCAAAAATGTGTCAAAAATGTCCGACATGTCCCCCCCAATATCAAAGTCCCGATAAAAATCGCAGATCGCCGCCATTACTAGTAAAAAAAAAATAATAATAAAAACGCCATAAATCAATTCCCATAGTTTGTAGACGCGATAACTTTTGCGCAAACCAATCAATAAACGCCGATTGTGATTTTTTTTTACCAAACATATGTAGAAGAATATAAATCGACCAAAACTGATGAATCATTTTTTATTTTTTTTTATTTTTGGATATTTATTAGAGCAAAAAGTAAAAAATATTGTTCTTTTTTCAAAATTGTCGCTCTTGGTTTTGTTTATAGTGCAAAAAATAAAAACCGCAGAGGTGATCAAATACCACCAAAAGAAAGCTCTATTTGTGGGGAAAAAAGTACATTTTATTTTATTTGGGTACAACGTCGCACGACCGTGCAATTGTCATTCAAAATGCGACAGCGCTGAAACCTGAAAATTGGCCTGGGCAGGAGGGGGGTTTAAGTGCCCAGTAAGGAAGTGGTTAATCCGGGGGGCCTGTACAACTGTAAGTCGATACACTCCTATACGGGTATATGTGCACTGTAAGGAGTTATGTCTCCAGAATAATGTGCATTTGGTCAGCAGGAGCTTATATTTAGGCTGCTCTGAGGCAGAAAAAAGGCTGCCTGGGATACATATGTGCTTGGCTAATCCTACAAAACTAGTATGGGGCCAAGTGCAATTGGGCAAGTGCAGCATAGTACACATGCTTGCAAACTTTTTGCTTAAACGCATGTTTGAATAAACACATGTTTTGCATAGATGTTGCATAGATACAAGTGGCATAAGGACATGTTTGAATGAACATGGGCATTGGTGCACTTTAAGGAGTTGTGTCTCCAGAATAGTATGCATTTGGTCTGCAGGAGCTTAGTTTTAGGCTGCTTTGAAGCAGCATAAAGGCTGCATTGGATGCCTATGTACTTGGCTAATCCTGCAAAACTAGTATGGGCCCAGGTGCAGTTGAGCAGGTGCAGAATAGTATACATCCCTCCCCTCAAGGGCATTGCTTTGGGACATCCCACATAGTAATTATTATGGCTGCTCTGTGTCCCGTGATGTACAAGAAAATTGGATTTTTCCTACAGCTTATCTTTAAAATCCTTTTCTTAGAGTACTGTTTGCTACAAAACTGAGGTACTTCCTGTGCAGGAGTGGTTATATAGAGGAGGACTTCCTGTTTGATTAATCTGTCAGTGTCCATGCACCTATAGGTGGCACATTTTACAGGAAAAGCTGTAGGACAATCCAATTTTTTTGCAGGGTTTCCCTGCCTGGTCTGAATGCTCATCTCTCATCTCATCCCTCTGGACTTCCCCCTGAGAGGCTGCCCAAGTGGACCCTTGAACCCATCGGTCTTTGCTGCTTCTGACTATTGTGGTTTGGTGTTTTTGTTTGCCTCGTCTAAGTGTTTCAGTGTAGGAAAAGAGAATGGCGGCACTCCACAACGCAATCCAATGTTTGAAAATGTTTATTTGAAGTTTGCAAGCAATGCAGGGATGGTTGACATGTTTCACTCGAGACGCTTAAGCTTCCTCATAACACAATGCGTTATGAGGAAGCTCGAGCATCTCGAGTGAAACATGTCAACCATCCCTGCATTGCTGGCAAACTTCAAATAAACTTTTTCAAGCATTGGATTGCGTTGTGGAGTGCCGCCATTCTCTTTTCCTACATTGTAACTGTGGTGGCAAACTGAGGTGAGCACCTGCGAGCCATCCACCACACCTTCCTGCCTGAGCGATGTGCACCTGTATAAGTGTCTCAGTGAAATCTACTCCATCTGATTTCTATGCAGAAGCTGTCTGTAATATTCCGCGTTCTATTTTGTATTCGCCACTATACAATTTCAATAAATATTTATTCTACAAATACAAAATTCCCTTTAGGCTCCATTCACACTTGTGCGACTTGTCATTCAAGTTTAGACATCAAAGTCGCGTGACAAGTCGTTCCCCATGTTTTCCAATGATCGCTATTCATATATGTGCCACTTAAAGTTGCAGCAACTTCAAAGTAGTTCATGCACTACTTTGGTCGGATATTCATGCAGCTTGGGGGCCATAGACTTCAACGTTAACCCTCAAACGTTACATGAAAGTCGTACCTGAATGTTATACAATGCAACAGTTGTCCATTATCACTGGCCAAAGCCAAAGTCATATCCAAGTTGCATGCATCCAAAGTTGCATCAAAGTTGTGCACATCACGATTGGGCTCAGGTAAGTAGTAGGGGTTCCTGGGGATGGGGAGACGCTACATTTTTGAGATACCGAATTGGGTTTTCCCCATCTGTAAGAAATAATCATCACAATTAAAAGAAAGAAATGCTTGAAATATATCACTCTGTGTGTAAGGCATCTATATAAAATATATCAGTTTCACTTTTTGAATTGAATTACTGAAATAAATTAACTTTTTGATGATAGTCTAATTTTATGAGATGCACCTGTATACTGTTCACTGCAAGTGCAGTTACTCCAGAGCTTTACAAAGAATACCCAATCACATGCAAGCAAATTAAAAAAACAACATTTTTGCTTGCACATGATTGGATGATAGAAATCAGCAGCGCTTCCCTTCATTTACTAAGATTTCTAGCACAATATATTTGCCTTTGGTAAATCAACTCCAGTTTTACTTTTTAAAATTGATAACGGGGTCTCTTCAACCTACTGGAATCTACTCAAAATTCAGGACCATTGCGATAGTTAAAAAAAAAAAAAAAAAAGTAAAAAAGTCTTAAGGTACATATGTGTACTAATGACATTTTGTTGGCAAGGCAATCTATTTTTCTTCCTTAAGTGCTATATCATCTAATTATCTTAAGCACACAAAACAGGTAATTCTTCACCTTTGCTGCATTAAGAAATGAACAATTGGTAATATGGAATTTCTGGCTGTATCTCCGAGGTATGTTTTTTCAGTATAAAATCACAATATCATTATCACATCATAACTTGTGTCATACGTCCAGCCGATAAGGAAGAAATCACCGCTCAAGGGATAATGAGCTCCAGAAGGAACAGCCGTGTGTGCCAACAAACGGGTGCTGGCTAATTGTGCAAGGGAATCTTGAATGAGTAAAAGGCTGGAAAGCCGCACACCGAAATCCAATCTCTGACTTTATTGATAGCAGGTATAGATACAGCTCATGGGCGAACTACAGATCTAAACTCTGACGCGTTTTACTATCCATTGGGTGTATCCGCTTGAAGTGTTTTTATAGAGTTCACATTGTTTTAACTGATTAATTAATTACGTGTGTGTGTGTGTATATATATATATATATATATATATATATATATATATATATATATATATATATATATATATGCATTGCTTGTTGTAACAAGTCAGGCTATGACTAAGCACCAGTGTGGTGGTGTGAAACGCGTCAGAAGCTTAGATTTGTAGTTCGCCCATGAGCTGTATCTATACCTGCTGTCATTAAAGTCAGAGATTGGATTTCAATGTGCGGCTTTCCAGCCTTTTACTCATTCAAGATAACTTGTGTCATATCTTTATAAAAAAAAAAACAAGTGCACATACTTTTGGATTCTTCTTAATAAAAACATTTAAAAAAAAAAGTAAAGAAGGTAATGCTTTAAAAATGCAAAACCATGCTGAGTCAGAAGGCACCCAAGAAGCTCCTGTCAGCAGGTTTTTTGTATCCTGCAATGATATAATGTTCCAGCTTGTGAGCCTAAACCTGAGTATGTAAAAAATTCTAAACAGAATTGTTAATGATGAGTGCTGAGGAGATAGCCGGACCACCAGAAGCTCCCACTATGTATATGGAAATCAAAATCTCAGCCAAATTCTGCTGAAAAAACACAAGCTACCAGTCACATTTTCTATTTTTTTACATTGTTACCATAACACTGTGTAGTCATTTGTAGAGAGTAAATATTTTTTTTTGTTTTCTTGCTGGGATTGTTCTATCATTTACACCTAATACAGATAATCAGTTACGTTGTTCTCATGAGTCCAGTGATGGGCTAATACAGGAAACTACACTCACCCGGCCACTTTATTAGGTACACCTGTTCAATTGCTTGGTAACACAAATTGCTAATCAGCCAATCACATGGCAGCAACTCAATGCATTTAGACATCTAGATGTGGTGAAGACTAGTTGATGAAGTTCCCATTGGAATGGGAAAGAAAGGGGATTTAAGTGACTTTGAATTTGGCATGGTTGTTGGTGCCAGGTCGAGCTGGTCTGGGTATTTCAAAAACTGCGGATCTACTGGGATTTTCATGCAAAACCAAATCTAGGGTTTGTAGAGAATGGTCTGAAAGAGAGAAAATATCCAGTGAGCAGCAGTTATACAGAGAAAAATGCTTTGTTGATGTCAGAGGAGAATGGGCAGACTGGTTCGACATGATAGAAAGGCAACAGTAACTCAAATAACCACTCGTTCCAACCAAGGTATGCAGAATACAATCTCTGAATGCAAAACACATCAAACCTTGAAGTAGATGGGCTACAGCAGTAGAAGACCACACCGGGTGCCACTCCTGTCAGCTAAGATCAAGAAACTGAGGCTACAATTCACACAGGCTCACCAAAGTTGGACAATAGAAGATTGGAAAACATTGCCTGGTCTGACGAGTCTCGATTTCAGCTGGAACATTCAGATGGTGTGGTCAGAATTTGATGTAAACAACATGAAAGCATGGATCCATCCTGCCTTGTATCAACGGTTCAGGCTGGTGGTGGTGGTGTAATGGTGAGGGGGATATTTTCTTGCCACACTTTGGGCCCCTTAGTACCAATCGAGCATCGTTTAAACGCCATGGCCTACCTGAGTATTGTTGCTGACCATGTCCATCCCTTTGACTACAGGGTACCCATCTTCTGATGGCTCCTTCCAGCAGGATAATGCACCATGTCACAAAGCTCAAATCATCTCACCACTGGTCACCACTCGATCCATCCATCGGCTCCGGTTTTAGGCGCTGGCATCAGGTCTTCTGGGACCTGTGTGTCTCCCAGAAGGCAGCGAGGGGGAAGGAGGAGAGGCTACCTACCTGGGAGCGAGTACCTGGTTTTGACAGGTATCCCCTCCTTCCTGCCCCCTGAAAGGTGCTAAATGTGGCAGTGGAGGGGGAGAAGCAAACAAACGGAGCCTCCCCTTTTGGGAGGCGCTCTGCTTTGAAAATAAGAATCTATACTGTTTAAAATCCAGTAATACACTGTCTTACCCTGCTCTGCACATGCTCAGTTGCTCTCCATTTTTAGGTATTTCTGAGTCTGTAGAGGCCGATCTGCTGGTAGCCTTAAAGCGGAATTAAACCCCCCCATCCTTTACAGTCAAGGAAGTTGCTTATCTTTGATCTGCAACTGCCAGGGTGCTGCACATGGTTTCAGTTATGACACCAGCCATTTGATGGTTTGACAGTTTGGTTGAGGACACAAGCAAATCGTGACAGTTGGCAATCCTGGCATTTTTGAATCTGTTAAATCAATGGGTTTAGTTTGACTTTGATTTACTGCTTTTCGGGGGCTCTGGGCTTCAGCTAAATCAGGGGTAGGCAACCTCGGCCCTCCAGCTGTGGTGAAACTACAAGCCCCATGACACATTGCAAGACCCTGGCAATCACAGACATGACTCCTACAGGCAGAGGCATGATGGGATTTGTAGTTTCACCACAGCTGGAGTGCCGAGGTTGCCTACCCTTGAGCTAAATGACTATCTCCAGCAAGAAGGAACATGAGCCATGCTGAAGGCAATTAACAGCACACACTAATGTTGGTAGCATAATTATTATTGTGAAATGTATGTTCTTTGCTCAAGAACATAATTTTTTATGAAGTTGTTATGGATAAAGTTCCACTTTAAGCCTGAAGGCTTTTTACCTTAATGCATTATGTTCATTAAGGTAAAAAACTTTCTCTCTTACCTAAGCCTGATCTCGATCCAGCAATGTGCACAAAAGCAGAGGCTCTCCCCGCTCTCTCCCTCCACATTGGCTCATACACAGCAGTGAGGCGGGATTGGGGGGTGGCTGAGCCCCACTCGGTGTGTCTTATGGACACACTGAGTGGGGCTTGGGAACAAGCATGCACAAGTGCCCCCATAACAAGCGGCTTACTATGGGGACGATCGGCGGGAGGGTAGGCAGCAGGGGCACCAGTGGGGGGCTGAGAAGAGGTGGATTGAGCTGCTCTGTGCAAAACAGAACACAGAGCCAGTAAGTATAACATATTTGTTATTTTGTTAAAAAAAAAAAAGTTTACAATCACTTTAAGTTGTATGCCCAAAGCTCCAACAACAGCTGCTGTATATAGCCATTAATAGTAACAAATGGCTGTAAGTGGTTTATGCTGCAAGACAGTCTGCATCCAGTAATTTATGGAAATTATGCAAGTAGCAGCATAAACCAAGGCACAGCCGTTCATTACTATTGGCGGCTGTATGCAGCAACTGTGGATCCCCGAAGCAGAAATATGCCTACAAATTCCATTGTATGCCCAAAAGCATCCTTGTGCATGAGGCTTTAAACCAGTGATGGTCAACTTTCTTCATATGGGGAGCCTCAAGTGCAGCCCCCAACATCACCAAAGGGCCGCACGTAAAAGTGAATGAATATTCATTACCAGAGACAGTAGGCACTCAACAGGGTATATTCAAAGACTAATGGCATGATACAAAAGATGGTCAGAGAGCGCAGGAATGATACAAGAGATGGTCAGGGACTGCGGATATCATAGAAGAGATGATCAGAGACTGCGGGCATGATGCAAGAGATGGTCAGAGAATGTGGACATCAGACAGGTGGTCAGAGACTGTGGGCATCAAACAAGAGGTGGTCAGAGATTGAGCATCAAACAAGAAGGGGTCAGAGACTATGGACATCAAACAAGAGGTGGTCAGAGATTGGGCATCAAACAAAAGGTGGTCAGAGACTGTGGGCATCAAACAAGAGATGGTTAGAGATTGGGCATCAAACAAGAGGTGGTCAGAGACTGTTGGCATAAAACAAGTGATGGTCAGGGACTGCGGATATCATAGAAGAGGTGATCAGAGACTGTTGGCATCAAACAAGAGATGATCAGATACTGTCGACATGATAAAAGAGATGGTCCGAGACTGTGGGTATCAAACAAAAGATGGTCAGAGACTGCTGGCATGATACAAGAGATGATCAGACATTGCGGGCATGCTACTAGAGATGGTCAGAGACTGTGGACATGCTGCAGAAGAGACTGTGAATGTGATATAGGAGTTGTTGGAGGCTGGGAACTTATTTCCATAGAGCTATAGACTGGGGACACGTTACACAAGCCTGCTAGAGATTGCTGCTGATATAACGAAGCAATATGGAAACAGATTAGTGTCTGCAGAGGCCTCAAAGGCCTCACAAAGTACAAAAGAGCCACAGGTTGGGCACCAGGACCTTAAACATTTTGCATACAGTATATGTAGGGAAGTGTGCATTTGACTATTTGCATGGATTTTAGATTTAAATATGTATTTTAAAGCCTTGTATATAAATGATAGTCGCTATTTAAGAAAATATAGAACAGCACACATCCCTACAGTTTCCAGACGCTGTAGCAGTCACTCACAATACACAGTACTGTATTAAACAGAAGGTTTTAATGTAGTGTCTCTGCCAAGGAGAATGACAAACATGGTAAGCATGTCATCCTTTGTATTGGTGGATCGGCACACTCCTGATGCTGCTGGTCCCGTTAGAGGGAGGCAGCGTATTATTAAGTCGCCATCCCAGTCTCGGCACTCACTGCTATGTGTATATATAGAACCTTGACACAAAATATAACCAGACTGTTGAGACAAGCTTGGCTCTTGACCAGGCCTACAAATCCATCTTCCCGCGTCTTCTGACCATTACTCTTTATTTATGGTTTGCTAGGAGAGACCATTTCATAGTTGTTTTACTTTTGGGCTGGCCTGATAAAAGTTCAGTGTTTCAGTGAATAATATACAATGTAAGTGAAAACAAGGGAATGCTAAATCTTTATTTTATGGTTGAAATGTTTCTTAAAGAGAACCTGTCACCTACATAAGAACACTATAGACCAACTAAAATTTTTTGCCAGTTTGTAGATTAATGTGATGAATAAATTAGTTCTGAGTGTGAACAAGTTGAATAATTCTCTGCAGTGTCCAGACACAGACCAGTGTTGAGAGGTTGGCCATAACACTTATATATCTCTGTATATATAAAAAAAATCCAAATTGCAGATCTTAATCTATAGATTATCCTACATCAGCTGATTAGTTTAAAGAATAATTGAGAAAAGCAATCCCTTCTGGGTGATCAATATACACTATATTACCAAAAGTATTGGGATATGAACTTTAATGGAACCCCAGTCTTAGTCCCTAGGGTTCAATATTGAGTTGGCCCACCCTTTGCAACTATAACAGCTTCAACTCTTCTGGGAAGGCTGTCCACAAAGTTTAGGAGTGTGTCTATAGGAATGTTTGACCATTCTTCCAGAAGCACATTTGTGAGGTCAGACGCTGATGTGGATGAGAAGGCTTGGCTCGCATTCTCCGATCCAATTAATCCCAAAAATGTTCTATCGCGTTGAGGTCAGGACTCTGTGCAGGCCAGTCAAGTTCCTCCACCCCAAACTCGCTCATCCATGTCTTTATGGACCTTGCTTTGTGCACTGGTGCGCAGTCATGTTGGAACAGGAAGGGTCATCCCCAATCTGTTCCCACAAAGTTGGGAGCATGAAATTGCCAAAATGTCTTGGTATGCTGACACCTTAAGAGTTCCCTTCACTAGAACTAAAGGGCCAAACCCAACCCCTGAAAAACAACCCCACACCATAATCCCCCCTTCACCAAATAATTTGGAACAGTGCACAAACCAAGGTCCATAAAGACATTCATGAACGAGTTTGGGGTGGAGGAACTTGACTGGGCTGAATCCTGACCTCAACTCGATAGAACACCTTTGGGATGAATTTGATCGGAGACTGCGAGCCAGGCCTTCTCGTTCAACATCAGTGCCTGACCTCACAAATGCGCTTCTAGAAGAATGGTCAAACATTCCCATAGACACTCCTAAACCTTGTGGACAGCCTTCCCAGAAGAGCTGAAGCTGTTATAGTTGTAAAGGGTGGGCCAACTCAATATTGAACCCTACGGACTAAGACTGGGATGCCATTAAAATTCATGTGCTTTTAAAGGCAGGCGTCCCAATACTTATTGTAATATAGTGTATGTTGCAAGGATTTTAACAAACTTTGTTGCAGATTCCTCCCTGTTATTTATTTATTTTTATTACAGGTACTTATATAGCACTGTCAATTTGTGCAGCGCTTCACATATACAGTGGATATTAAAAGTCTACACACCCCTGTTAGAATGTCAGGGTTCTGTGATGTAAAAAATGAGACAAAAATAAATAATTTCAGAACTTTTTCCACCTTTAATGTGACCTATAAACTGTACAACCCAGTTGAACAACAAACTGAAATCTTTTAAATGGAGTGAAGTAAAAATAAAATGTTTGCATAAGTGTGCACACCCGTAAACTAATACTTTGTTAAAGCACCTTTTGATCTTCTAACAGCACTCAATCTTTTTGGGTATGAGTCTATCAGCATGGCTCACTCTTCTTTGCAAAAACACTCCAATCTGTCAGATTGTGAGGGCATCTTCTGTGCACAGCCCTCTTCAGATCACCCCACAGATTTTCAATCGGATGCAGGTCTGGGCTCTGGCTGAGCCATTCCAAAACTTTAATCTTCTTCTGGTGAAGCCATTCCTTTGTTGATTTGGATGTATACTTTGGGTCGTTGTCATGCTGAAAGATGAAGTTCCTCTTTATGTTCAGCTTTCTAGCAGAAGCCTGAAGGTTTTGTGCCAATATTGACTGGTATTTGGAACTGTTCATAATTCCCTCTACCTTGACTAAGGCCCCTGTCCCAGCTGAAGAAAAACAGCCCCAAAGCATGATGCTGCCACCACCATGCTTCACTGTGGGTATGGTGTTCTTTTGGTGATGTGCAGTGTTGTTTTTGCGACAAACTTATCTTTTGGACTCATAGCCAAAAAGTTAAACCTTGGTTTCATCAGACCATAACACATTTTCCCACATGCTTTTGGGAGATTTCAGATGTGTTTTTGCAAAATTTAGCCGGGTTTGGATGTTTTTCTTTGTAAGAAAAGGCTTCCATCTTGCCACTCTACCCCATAGCCCAGACATATGAAGAATACGGGAGATTGTTGTCACATGTACCACACAGCCAGTACTTGCCAGATATTCCTGCAGCTCCTTTAATGTTGCTGTAGGCCTCTTGGCAGCTTCCTGACCAGTTTTCTTCTCGTCTTTTCATCAGTTTTGGAGGGACGTCCAGTTCTTGATAATGTCACTGTTGTGGTATATTTTCTCCACTTGATGATGACTGTCTTCACTACGTTCCATGGTATATCTAATGCCTTGCAAATTCTTTTGTACACTTCTGACTGATACCTTTTAACAATGAGATCCCTCTGATGCTTTGGAAGCTCTCTGCAGAACATGGCTTTTGCTGTAGGATGCGACTAAGAAAATGTCAGGAAAGACCTACTAGAACAGCTGAACTTTATTTGGGGTTAATCAGAGGCACTTTAAATGATGGCGGTGTGTACTGACTCCTATTTAACATGAGTTTGAATGTGATTGCTTAATTCTGAACACCACTACATCCCCAGTTTTATAAGAGGGTGTGCACACTTATGCAAGCACATTATTTTAGTTTTTAATTTTTACTTACCCTCTCTAAAATATTTCAGTTTGTTTTTCAATTGAGTTGTACAGTTTATAGGGCACATTAAAGGTGGAAAAAGTTCTGAAATTATTTATCTTTGTCTAATTTTTTTTTTTTACGTCACAGAAACCCGACATTTTAACAGTGGTGTGTAGACTTTTTATATCCACGGTATATTGTACATTCACATTAGTCCCTGCCCTCAAGGAGATTACCGTCTAAGATCCCTAACCCCGCATAATCCCTGTATGTCTTGGAGTGTGGGAGGGTAATCAAGGTACCCGGGAGAAACCCACACAGGCACAGGGAGAGAATCTTGCCAAACATTTTTGTTGTAGAGGATACCTAAAATCTGATTTGTATCTTAGTGCAGACTTCTGGGAAAATCAGTGAGCCAATCACACAAGCAGGAAATAACATTACTATGGAAGTTCTGTACATCAGCTCTGTACGAAATGCCTCCAGGTAGCCATATTGCATTGAATATTACAAAAAATGACCGCTGCAGATTGAAAAGGAAATTTAATTTTTAATAACATAGCAATAAAATTACAATTTGGCTTGTGTAGCAATTGCATATGCTATATATATTTTCTTTTTATTTGAAATATTTTTTCCCTGTAAAGTGGAGTTACTCTTTAAATTAAAGGAACATTGATTTCTGTATTGTCTCCTATAGCATCATGATCAAGCTTTATAAGATATATATATGATTCTCCTCGCATAAAACCTGCACCTTTATAAAATTATTCTTTCAATATCTTTACTTCAGCCCTTATGTGTGCTTGAATGGGGCCTGGGAACTGCTACTGCTAGCTCTGTCATACTTTTAGCAGCCCTCAAAATTTCCCCTCGCCTGCTTGCATTTGGCAAGTGGAAAAGGCTTGAGGGCGAGTGTGGGGCTGCCGTGGAGGGGGAGAGCGCCACTGGCAGGCGGGGTTGAATGGGAGCCGTTCTCCCAGTAATTGGCCAGGGGATCAGAGAAGAGGAAGAGGAGAGCCGGCCACATTATTACACAGAGCGAGGATCACCGGCTGTGACAGCTTGGCTTTGAATTGCCAGGCTCGCAGTCGCACACAGTCCCGCCTCCTGGACCGGCTCCTTTGATAGACAGAGCACCAGTCCAATGCCTGGACGTGCGACGTCCATCATAGAAGTAGATCCAGGAGGCGGGACTGTGTGTGACTGCGAGCACCCGGCAATTCATATCCAGCCAGCTATCCCCACTCTGTGTGAAGATCAGGCCGGCTCTCTTCCTCTCCTCTCTGATCCCTAGCACTGCATTAATGAGCACAGGTGAGGCTGCATTGATGGGCACAGGTGAGACTGCATTGATGGGCACAGGTGAGGCTGCATTGATGGGCACAGGTGAGGCTGCATTGATAGGCACAGGTGAGGCTGCATTGATGGGCACAGGTGAGGCTTCGCTGATGGACACTTTTGAGGCTGCATTGGTGGGCACTGGTGAGCCTGCAATAATGGGCATTGGTGAAGTGGCACTGATGAGGCGGCATTGATGGGCACTGATAAATTGCACTGATGTGCACTGATAGGCAGCACTGATAGGCAGCCCTGATAGGCAGCACTGATGGGCACTGATAGGCAAGCTGCACTGATGGACACTGATAAAGTTGTTATTTATTTTTGTAACTTAATTCTGCGTAAAACATTAAACAGTGTAATTTAATGAGATAATTTATGAGGGCGTGTTTAAGGGCGGGGCAGGGTAGGGGTTGGGTGGGGCAACTGGTGGCAAGTAACTCTTAAAGTGGATGTAAACCCACCACCCGCCCAGTATAAACTAATGACACATTATTAATGTATATATACATGCAAGCCTCCTGCATCTATCACTACCTTTCAAATGTCCTTCCTGTAAGCACTAGCAGCTCTGTAAAACTCTGAAATCAGAGGGTGTCTGTGTTTGCTGGAGTTTGGTGGGTGGAGTTGTGATGTCACAAGCCTCCCCACCTACCTTTATACTGAGACATTGAGGAGTGAGGGAGGGGGACGTGTAAAACTTTCTCTGCTGTGTGAAGGAGATAAGCAAATTGCTTGTCACTCACAGAGCAAGGGGCGGATCGACTGTGGATTTCCCTGTTAGTCGGACTTTCTCTTTCTGAAAAAAGATAAGCTCATTACTCGCAGTTGGATTAGCTCTTTGTGGCAAGACTGGGCACAGATCATATGACATGCTATACCAGGCAGAATTATTAATTACATTTTTTTTTTCGGGTTTACATCCACTTTAAGGCCTGCCTAGTAGTTCAGGACTTTTGAGCCCTGCTTTTAGTATTAGATAGATTTTCAAATTATCCACTGGAGGGAGCGCTCAGTGAACATTTAAATTCAATTACGCTGCATTTTTTAACAGCTTTTTTGAGCTAAGGTAACCTCAGAGGTAGAGCATTGTTTTCAAAGAGTTGATTGACTTTTAGTCAAACCAAAACAGTAACAGTTTTAAATATATTTATTTTTCTTTCGTTAGGTTGATATGGAATATTGAAATACTTGTATTTTCATTTTAAGCCAGCAGATAACGCTTTACTGCCTTTTTCACATGTCTTCTAGACCAGCGGTCCCCAATCTTTCTGACACTGTGGACCGGCTGCGTGGAAGGAAATTATGGCAAGGCCAAGGGTCGATGCGGTTTTTCGCAGGCAATTTGTCGAGGCAATGGCTGGTGCTGGCGCTTCACTCATCATGGCACCATAGTTGATATGGTGTCAGGATGATTGAAGCACATTGTTCCTATTATTAGATTGTAAAATAAAATGAAATAGTTCAACTCACCATAATGCAGAATCAGTGGGAGCCCTGAGCATGTCACTTGCCACCAGGTGCAGCTTGTCACTTGCCACATTGCCTGTCACGTCACCTTCCTTCAGATGCAGCCTGTCACTTGCCTTATTCGCCTGCCACCAAATGCAGCTCGTCTATTGCTACATCATCTGCCACCAGATACAGCTGGTCACTTGTCACGTCACCTTCTTTCAGATGCAGCTTGTCACTTGCCACATCACTTGCCACCAGATGCAACTTGTCACGTCACCTACCTTCAGATGCAAATTGTCACTTGCCACTTTACCTGCCACCAGATGCAGCTTGTCACTTGTCAAGTCACCTGCCACCAGATGCAGCTTGTCACTTCAGCTGTCTTCAGATGCGGATTGTCACTTGCAATGGCGCATGCCACCAGTTGCGGATTGTCACTTGCCACGTTGCCTGCCACCAAATGCAGCTTGTTACTTGCCACATCACCTGCCACCAGATGCAACTTGCCACGTCACCTGCCTTCAGATGCAGATTGTCACTTGCCACTTCACCTGCCACCAGATGCAGCTTGTCACTTCACCTGCCTTCAGATGCGGATTGTCACTTGTCACTTGCCATGGCCCATGCCACCAATTGCGGATTGTCACTTGCCACGTTGCCTGCCACCAGATGCAGCTTTTCACTTGCCACATCACCTGCCACCAGATGCAGCTTGTCACTTGCCACATCACCTGCCTTCAGATGCGGATTGTCACTATCCTGCCACCAGCTGAAGCTTCCCACTGTTGCCTGTCTCCAAAAAATACCAGATGCAGCTTGTCACTTTTTAAATATAAAGGCAATTTGCTGGCAGGCAACAGTGACAGCACAGAAGGAGGCTTCTCTGTCCAGCTTTCCAGTGAGTAAGTGAGGGCGGGCAGTGAGGGATGATGTAATCTCCCTGCTACCCGCACCTGCACAGTGTGAGGGCGGAACTGCAGTGATGCAGAGCGGGTGGTGAGGGATAATGTCATCTCTCTGCACCCTCGTCCGCCCGCACGCGCGTTGTCTGTGTCATGCCACCCACCCGTTCTGTCTCATGCTGACTGTTGTCTCTCTCATGCCGCCCGCCTGTTGTCTCTCTCATGCTGCCCGTCTGTTGTCTCTCTCATGCTGCCCATCTGTTGTCTCTTTCATGCCGCCCATCCACTGTCTTTCTAATGCTGCCCGCTGTCTGTTTCATGCTGCCCCCCCGCCACACTCGCGGCCCGGCTGGATAGAGGCCATGGCCCGGTGGTTGGGGACCCCTGTTCTAGTGAATCCTTGGTCTCTGTTAAAAAATGTACTGTTTATACCAGTGGTTGTCAACATATGAAAGGGAGCCTCAAATGCGGCCCCTGACACCCCCAAAGGGCCACACATAATGTTTATTATATGTAATGCTTGAGAGGACTGTCAGAAACTGCAAGATCTAAGAAGTTGTGGACAGAGATGCCAGCAGACAGGCACAACTCACAACAGGAAAGGAGATTTTTTTCAAGTAGGTTCATAGTGGATTGTCAAATATAACTATTATTTCTATTGCTATTACAATGCTGTTCTTATAAAAATGAAAGTGTATGCTGTGACCATAGAACACCTTTAAAGCGTTTGTTACCCCAACACTTAATATTCCTGATATGTGGCTGCTGTACCATGTACTTGTATTAGAAAGTATCCTGTTCTCTTTATATTGCTTACTTTTGGTGAAATCCCTGGTGATCCTCCCAGTCCCATTGCTTTCCTATTAAAAACTGACCACACTAAGCTGGAGAGCACACCATGGTCAGTTCTCTAACTATGCTGGGAACTCCGCCTCCTCTCCAATGACCAGACTTGTCCTGACATGCCCCCACTGCACAGTCATTCACTGGGAAGCTCAGTGTACCGTTGCTTCTCCTCCCCCAGCTCTTATGCAGCTGAGAACAGTGGGAATTTGATCACTTATAAAAAAGGGAAAAAGGTATTTATAATGTTTTTTTATATATACCTATACACAAATGTTTTGCCTTTCATTTCCACTTTAAACTGAATGGGTTGTTTTACAAGGTGATCGTTTACAATCACTTAATGTCTGGAAAAGTAAGCCACAGAGTAGGCTGCTTCTGCTGTGCTGTTTTTTTTATGTTAAACCTTAATGCTCTTGGATTCCTCTGTCATATGTTAAATGTTTATTTGTAAAGCAAAGATTTTAATATTATAGCTATATGTGTAGTTGTATGTGTATATATAGTTAAATTATTGTACCACATTCCAACCAGTTCCCAACGATGCCCGTTAGGGAGTGGGGTTATGCCTCCTTATTCCTTAGCCCCAGCCATAAAACACAGGAGTGGCCTAGAAAAGAGCAGGCTTTTCCTCTTTGTACAAAACATACACTAGAACAAATGAATTAACTTTTCTAACTTTGAATTGAATTATTGTTTTCCTAGATAGAATTGGCAGCTCACTGATCGGTTTGACTTGTTGCATTAAATTGCTCTGTGAATACTTTGAAAGGTTTAAAAAAATGATCCCTTTTAAAAGGTTTTCATTTTAGGTCTATGAGGAAGGTCCCATTAACCATTTCAATACCAGGCATTTACCCCCTTCCCGCCCAGACCATTTTTCAGCTTTCAGCATTGTCACATTTTGAATGACGATTGTGTGGTCATGCAACGCTGTACCCAAACACAATTTTTATCACCTCACCTTGATCACCTCTGCCGTTTTTTATTTTTTGCACTACAAAAAAAGAAAGCCTGAAAATTTTGAAAACAAAACAGTTTTTCTCTGTTTCTGTCACAAAACTTTGTAAATAAGTAATTTTCTCCATCATTGACAGGCACTGATGCGGCTACACTGACGGGCACTGATGATACAGTACTGATTGGCACTGATGAGGTGGCACTGATGGCCACTGATGATGAGGCACATATGTGCAGCACTGATAGGTGGCACTAATAAGCAGCTCTGACGGGCACCGATGGCCACTCATAGGTGGCACTGATGGGCACTCATAGGTGGCACTGATGGGCGCACTCATAGATGGCACTGGTGGGCACTGATAGGCGGCAATGATAGCTGGCGTTTTTCTTTTGAGGCATCCCTGGTGGTCCTGGGTGGGCTTGCCTGGTGGTCTCCCTGGTGGTCTTGGGTCGGATCTCCCTGGTGGTCCTAGGTGGGCTCCCTGGTGGTCCTGGGTGGTGATCCTAGGGAGGGCTGCACTGATTAGCAATCAGTGCAATCCCCCCCCCGTCAGGG
The DNA here is from genome assembly GCA_018402905.1 of Glandirana rugosa. Classification (NCBI taxonomy): domain Eukaryota; kingdom Metazoa; phylum Chordata; class Amphibia; order Anura; family Ranidae; genus Glandirana; species Glandirana rugosa. The sequence goes on along the minus strand of BLSH010088393.1, from coordinate 1,042,174 downwards.
AGCCGCCGATCGGCTCTCCTCTACTCGCATCTGCAGACGTGAGTAGAGGAAAAGCCGATAAACGGCTCCTCCTGTTTACACTATGACCAGCCATGATTGGTCACGGCTGATCACGTGGTAAAGAGCTTCCGATGGAGAGATCGGTAATGCTGTGTGTCAGACTGACACACACAGCACCACTGATCGCAGAGATGCGCACCCCCGCGGGCCTGCGATCGCGGGTTATCCTTAAGACGTCAATAGACGTCTGGTCAGGATCGGCCGTCATTTGTCTATAGGCCGGGTGGGAAGTGGTTAATCTTGTTCAAATGTGTCACTATCACCTAACTACATGTAGCGCTACCCCCACAGGAGCCGCTTAAGTATGTTCAGTCCGTTACTCTGCCTCTCAACCCAATAACAGTCTCAGTCCCCTCTGGCACACCTGGCAATACTGGGTTGAAGTATCATTGTGTTGGTGCCCCTTTAAGTAAAGACACAATAATGGAACACACAAGATTGAGACAGATCAGTAGTGTTTACTCCTATATATATTTTAGGAAGAACTTGAACCCACCAGGGTAAAATTAAGCATATCAAATAATTCTCTTAGGCATCATTTACACTGCTGCTGGATAAACGGACGTTTAGAGGCATTTGGGCATTTTTTTTCAGCTGCCCCTGAACTCTCCTCTATGTTATCTTATCAGTACATTTACACATGGTCGTTTCCAGGCAGTTGAGTTTAAAGGCTTTTTTGGAACGCAAAAAAAGGGTTCAGACGCCAGTTCAGAGGCATTTGAAACGACAAACAGCTTGTAAACGCACCTAAACGCGGTAACTCGCGTCTAGGACCGTTTCGTTTACATTTAAAAAAGACGCCGGCTTCTAGCTGTCAAAAAAAGTAGTTCAGGGGAGGTTGAAATAGCGTCCCGTGAAGATGGAGCCTTAACTGAATAAATGTTACACACAAGTGAATGATGTGGTATGTTACTTATGACTCTCTAGATTTAACCAGTATGTATATAAGTAGGTCACTATACTGTGCATGAGAGTGTGGCACAGGAGAGCAGGGGAATAACTCCTGAAGTGTCAGACCACTCTCTATTGCTCACTCACCTGACACCAGCAAACCGTGGATAAACAGGTATAAAACCGGCAAACCGTAGATAGACAAGTGTAACACAAGAATAATAAATGCAGCAATATTCAACCTGCTCTAAGGGAGCGAGTTCTTTTGTGAATGCAGCTCTATAACAAACTCTGGCAAAACAGTATAGGCGGATAAGTGGATGAAGAGTAGTTGTAGTTCAATGTTCCTTGCTTGCCACTTCAGTTGATCTTCAGGTAGCTTTTATAGATTGACTGGTATATACCACATAAAAGCTGATGATCCCTCAACATGGATCAAAGGGTGAGTACCTGGATTGAAAACTGGCTGCAGGGGAGAGTCCAGAGGGTGGTGATAAATGGGGAATACTCAGAATGGTCTGGTGTAGAAAAGTAGTCGAAAATACACCATATATGGTCAGTTAGATATTTTCGATGGACTTCTAGTTGACTTCACCGTTCGTTCCTTGTAACTTGATGTTGATGAGAAGTAGGTGAATAGGCGGATATGACAAAACGGTCTCAAACAATATCTCGACGTAAGTGTTTTCTTGAGCGAGGGAATCTCGTCCAACTTATAACGACGTAAATAATAAGAACACAATGTGAACAGATAGATGCCAAACGGCCAAAATATGGACAAATAGGTGCCAAACGACCACAGTCCACTCACTCGTTATCTCTCACCAGACTGTGAAGTCCTCAAT
>BLSH010088393.1:1020398-1040368 GCA_018402905.1 Glandirana rugosa | reverse complement strand
TACACCCAAGGGTCCTTAAGGAACTTAGCCAAGTTATTGCCAGACCCTTGTACCTAATCTTTAAGAGCAGTTTTCTGACTGGTATGATACCAGCTGACTGGAGGAAAGCCAATGTGGTACCACTATATAAAAAAGGACCAAGATATATCCCTGGGAATTACAGACCAGTTAGCTTAACATCAATAACATGCAAGCTCTTGGAGGGAATAATAAGGGATTATATACATAATTATTGTAATGAGAACGGTATCATTAGCGGTAATCAACATGGGTTCATGAAGAATCGCTCTTGCCAAACCAATCTATTAACCTTCTATGAGGAGGTGAGCTGCCACCTAGATAAAGGAAGGCCTGTGGACTTGGTGTACCTGGATTTTGCGAAGGCGTTTGATACAGTTCCCCATAAACGTTTACTGTACAAACTAAGGTCCCTCAACATGGATCAAAGGGTAAGCGCCAGGATTGAAAACTGGCTGCAGGGGAGAGTCCAGAGGGTGGTGATAAATGGGGAATACTCAGAATGGTCTGGTGTAGAAAGTGGGGTTCCCCAAGGTTCTGTCCTGGGACCAAACCTATTCAATTTATTCATAAATGATTTGGAAGATGGGGTGAAGAGCTCAATTTCAATATTTGCGGATGATACCAAGCTAAGCAGGGCAATAAATTCTCTACAGGATGTGGTAACCTTGCAAGAAGATCTGAATAAATTAATGGGGTGGGCAGACAAGTGGCAAATGAGATTTAACGTAGAAAAATGTAATATAATGCATTTGGGTACCAAGAACAAGAAAGCAAACTACTCACTAGGGGGAGAGCCTCTGGGGGAATGTAGGATGGAAAAAGACCTAGGGGTCCTAGTAGAGAACAGGCTCAGCAGTGGCATGCAATGCCAAGCTGCTGCAAGCAAAGCTAACAAAGTGTTGGCATGCATCAAGAAAGGGATTAACTTCAGGGATAAATCAATAATTCTCCCACTATACAAGTCTCTGGTGAGGCCGCACCTGGAGTATGCCGTACAGTTCTGGGCACCAGTCCTCAGGAAGGATGTCCTGGTATTGGAAAGGGTACAGAGAAGGGCCACAAAGCTAATTAAGGGATTGGAGGACCTCAGTTATGAGGAAAGATTACAAGCACTGAACGTATTCTCTCTGGAGAAGAGACGCTTGAGAGGGGATATGATTTCAATGTACAAATACTGTACTGGTGACCCCACTATAGGGACAAAACTATTCAGCGCAAGGGAGTACAGAAAGACACGCGGCCATTCACTAAGAATAGAAGAAAGGCGGTTTAACCTTAAAATGCGTACAGGTTTCTTTACGGTAAGAGCAGTGAGGATGTGGAATTCTCTTCCACAAGCAGTAGTTTCTGCTGGTAGTATAGATAATTTCAAAAAACTACTAGATGCACACCTAAGGGACCAAAGCATTGAGAGATATACAATGTAATACTGACATAAAAGCACACACATAGGTTGGACTTGTGTCTTTTTTTCATCCTCGCTGACTATGTAACTATGATGTAACAAAATAAATTCCTAGAAAGTGTACTGCAATGATATAAAACACTTTTTCTGCAGAACTAGAAAAGCTTTACAGTGATCAATGACTTTAGGCTGTAGAACTACAAACAGCAGCAATCCCATATAGTGTACGAATGCTTGTACTCCACTTCTATTCCCAAAGTAAATAACTAGGCCTTGATTAACAGTAAATGTGAAGAACCTGGCTATATATGCACAGCGTCTGTAAAGATGGTCTTTAGTCCGCTCACCAACTGGAACACAGGATATGGATGATGGCACTGAAATTGCAGATGATGAGCATGACAATCCCTCAGGTATCTGGCTCAAGGGAACGATCCGGGCCTGTCACCTCTGCAGGGTGGATGGAACAGGAGCGACCTTCATGCTGTAACAGATCAGAGTAGCCACGCTGTCCGCTGGCATTGCTTCAGGTATCCTGTTGATACCTCTGTATTAGCAGGCCGCAATCGCTGCGACGCCCAGCAGCAGGCTTCCTGCACACAGAGCTACGCTGAACCCAAGAGAGCAAGGCAGGCCCAAAGCCTCTGTTCTTAAATCCTCTCCCACGAGGCACATCTTCTCCCAGAAAACCTTTTTTGCTACACAGTAAACTACATATCCCAAAAGGCATCATTTTGTTCTGAAAGGAAATGACACACAGAGTCCTTTGTAGCTACTGTTGTTAAACTCCTATTCATTGGCTCCTGTAACTGCTCTATCCATTGGCTTTCTTCCTCCTGCCAATAGGAACACAGTAGGGGAGCAGAGTAATCTGATGCCGATGTGTGTGTGTAGAGAGAGAGATATAAAAAAAACTCATACAGATACCAACAGTCAGCTCCACATTTATGACACTGCAGAGCTCTGAGAGCTGATTGGAGAGAAGGGACACATTCCCCTTTCACACAGCACACAGGAACAGAGCTGAGGCTGTCAATCATCTGTAGATCCATCTCCTGTCACCTTTTTTTGGTGGTCTTGGGAAAACTTGTCAAAAGAGATTCATGCTGATGATAGCAGAGGAACAATGCAGCAGAGAGAAATGACACTTAGTGTTCTTAAAGAAGGAAGTAAACCCTGATGGTGTTTACGTCCTCTATATTCCCCTGCAAAGTAGAAGCATAATGGGCTACTATGCATCAAAGTAGGCAAACAAAGCCTGCCAAGTCCAGCGATGTCCCCTGTGCAGTCAGTGCCCATCTTCAGCCCCTCTTCCTTCCGGGGCCGCGACTCCGGCTCTGTGACTGGCCGGAGCCGCATGATGTCACTCCCGCGCATGCGCACGGGAGCCGCCAGTCACGGCATGATCTCAGTGAAGAAACGGCACTGTGCATGTGCTGAAATGACGTCCTCACATCTAGTACACTGCATATCTCCTGAACCGTGCAGGTTTGGGAGATATGCAGGGAACCTACAGGTAAGGCTTACCTTTAGGTTAAAGTGGTTGTCACAGGTTGACAGCCACTTTAATTGAGACATGTACACACTATAGAGCAGTGGTTCTTAACTCCTGTCCTCAGGACCCACTAACAGCCCAGGTTTGCAGGATAACTGAAATACATCACAGGTGATATCATTTGCTGCTCAGTGATTGCAGTATTGTAGTCTGCATCTCCCCAAGGCAATACTTAAAATCTGGCCTGTTAGTGAGTCCCGATCACAGGAGTTGAGAAACACTGCTATCATCCAATTTCTAAATTTCTGCATTTGTAAATTTGAAAAGCCAATATAAAGGAATAGTAGTGGTTAAAAAAGCACTTGTGAGTTTAACTAATAATTGTTTTGTAGAATTCTCCTTTAAGGGGCATGGCAGGGGGTGTGTCCTATGCTTACATGCTTTTGCTAATAGGTGTCCCTCGTTCCTATCTCAAAAAGTTGGGAGGTATTGGATATGCTTTGTTCATATTTCATGTGTGAGGTTTACAACCACTTTAAGTTTTGCTTTAGGTAAAAAGCATTGCAGTTAATAAAGTCTACTATGTATGGGCTAAATTAAAAAAGAAATCTAATCAATACATGCACATTTCTCTTTGTCTTTTTATAAAACCTGCTGGCTGAAAAATAACTTGTGATTCTGCTAAAAATCCGGTGTGCGCCTAAAATCCTGTGGCCTCTGCTGTACAGAAATCCCAACCAACTTTATCAGCTGTGTCCAGTTTAGCTTTATGAACCACAGAACATCTTTGCTGTATAAATAGTAAAAAGAGGGGGAGGTTAATTCTGTAGTTTTAACACTTCCTGTTCTAGGGTGACTGATTCTCCTCCATAGATGCAGTACAGTGAGCGCATATTACCACCATATGACATGAAGTGTGTTACTGGTAGGACCACCTGCCACTGGATTTTTTTTTTTTTTTTGCTAATCAAACAAAAAAAAAAAAAAATTTTGAAGAAAAAAAAAGTTTTTCTTATTGTCTGTTATATTTTTTATATTATTATATTTATATTATAATTTGTAAAACATGTTTCTCCTTCACTGATGTGTGCTGATGGGCAATGATGAGGTGGCACTGATAGGCGGCAGTGATAGGCAGCATTGATGGGCACTGATAGGCAGCATTGATGGGCACGGATAGGCAGTAATGATGGGCACTGATAGGCAGCAATGATGGGCACTGATAGGCAGCAATGATGGGCACTGATGGGCAGCAGTGATGGGCACTGATGGGCAGCAGTGATGGGCACTAATAGGCAGTACTGATGGACACTGATATGTTGCACTGATTGACACTGATAGAGCAAATAAAATAAGTATCGAACACGTTACCATTTTTCTAAGCAAATATATTTTTAAAGGTGCTATCGACATAAAATTTTCACCACATGGTACTAATGGCATACAATGCCAAGCTGCCAGTTCCAAAGAGAGTAAAATCCTTTCTTGTATTAATAGAGGTATGGACTCCAGATAGAGAGATATCATTTTGCCCCTGTACAAATCATTAGTAAGATCTCATCTGGAATATGCAGTTCAGTTTTGGGCACCAGTTCTCAAAAAAGGATATCGGGGATCTGGAGAAAGTGCAGAGAAGGTCAACCAAACTAATAAGAGGCATGGAGGAGCTCAGCTATGGGGAAAGATTAGAGGAGCTGAATTTATTCTCTCTTGAGAAGAGAAGATTAAGGGGGATATGATCAACATGTATAAATACAGAACTGGTCCATATAGTGAACTTGGTGTTGAGTTATTCACTTTAAGGTCATCCCAGAGGACAAGGGGGCACTCTTTACGTCTAGAGGAATAAAGGTATCATCTCCAAATACGGAAAGGTTTCTTCAAAGTTAGAGATGTAAAAATGTGGAATAGACTCCCTCCAGAGGTGGTTTTGGCCAGCATAGTAGATTGCTTTAAAAAAGGCCTGGATTCTTTCCCTAATGTATATAACCTAACTGGCTACTAACATTTATAGGTAAAGTTGATCCAGGGAAAATCCGATTGCCTCTCGGGGGATCAGGAATGAATTATTTCCCCCGCTATAGCAAATTGGATCATGCTTTGCTGGGGTTTTTTGCCTTCCTCTGGATCAACTGTGGGTGAAGGATTGTGTATATGGATTGTATGGTTATATTATTATTATTATTATACAGGATTTATATAGCGCCGACAGTTTGCGCAGAGCTTTACAATATTAGGGCAGCCAGTACAATTACAATACAATTCAATACAGGAGGAATCAGAGGGCCCTGCGAGTTAGAGCTTACAATCTAGGAGGGAGGTTATATATATATATTTTTTATTTTTATTTTTTTTTTTTTTGGTTGAACTAGATGGACTTGTCTTTTTTCAACCTGACTATGTAACCCATGCAATCCATACATACAAAGAAACTAAAACAAATATGTTCCGAAATTAAGGTATGTGTAATAAAATGGAATGTCACAGGGAAAAAGTATCGAACACGCCAACTGAAATTTATTTAATACTTGGTACAAAAACCTTTGTTGGTAATGACAGCTTCAAGATGCCTCCTGTATGGAGAAACGAGTCGCATGCAATGCTCAGGTGTGATTTTAGCCCAGTCTTCAAATCTTGCAGGTTCCGTGGGCCTTTTCTATGAACTCTGATATTTAGTTTTTTCCATAGATTTTCTATTGGAGTCAGGTGACTGGCTGGGCCATTCTAGCAGCTTTATTTTCTTTCTCTGAAGCCAATTGAGCGTTTCTGTACTGTTTGCAAATATGCAGCCTCTCGTCAGGTGGGCGTTAATGCCGAGTGGCCACATATTTGTGTACCAGAATGCAGATACAGCTGTGCCGAGAGCGCGATCCCGGCAGAGTTACCAGCGGCTAATGGTTAGTTTGTAGTCAATTTGATTCCTGCAACCACATGACTGTGAGAAGACAGTGATTATTGCTATCAGCTATACCAGCCGCTAGCGCTAATCACAAGTATTATGTGGCAGGCTGGTGGTACCCAAGTTATCAATTGACCAACTTGGGAACATTCAGCCTGCCCATACGTGGTTTGAATCTCAGCCGGTTCCTGCTGAACAGGCTGGGATTCAAACTGTCTATGGCCGGCCTTAGATATGGTGGCCGCATACATTTTTCAGGCTAAAAACTTTTCCATCAAGTACAGAAAATACCTGTTGATCTTTTCAAAAATGCTTTGTACTTGTCACTTCATGTAAGCTGAACAGAAATGAAAAAACACTGTTATCTTTGTTCTGTAAACAACTAATCCAATCAGCCAAGTAATGTTGATGAACAAAAGTATGCAAGTTTTAAGTCCAGCCATGGATGGGGCAACCGTGGCTTCTTCCTTAGATACAGTAAATGCATGAGTGTAGCCACCCAGTGACCGCTTGAAAAAAGAAAATGAATACAGCCACTATATCCACGGACTGGTAAGCTTCAATAAGTTACATTTTTGTTTTTGGGTTTAAATTTGCTTTAGCCTAACTAATGTGAACTTTGTTGTAGAACAATGGTTTCCATACAGGCTAGTGAATAAATTTACCAGCTGTAAATTAATTAAATAAATAAATAAATAGTCATTGGGGATTACCTTAGCAGTATATTTTCATCTATGCAGCAATGGATGTCAGTTCTCTATGGCAAAGAGCTTACATGGTTCCCTTGCTGGAGTGGTTGACATAAACCAGCCGGAGCAGAGAGTGATGAAATGGGAAGAGGGGTGTATTCCATCTGTACTGTATTTAATATACGACTCCACTGACACTCCACAGCCTGTAACCGGATCTTCAAATGAAGCAGCTGTTCTCTATGAACCCAGATATTTCTCCCGAGATAGGAAGCCAGTTTCCGCCATATAGATTGCTTGCAGAAAAGGGAAATAATATATTGTCGATGATATGTAGACCATTTCCACCAGGTACCTTCTTACAGGAAATGGTTAGGTTGTAATGGACCTTGGTTCTCTAAAATGGAACATGTTGCTTGTAATAAAAATGGAAGCTATAGAGGGTTTTTTTCAGAAATGCACAGTCTTTGGGAGAAGTAATGGTTTATCTCAATTATGCCTTGGATATTGTATTGCAGAAAACATATCTTCTATCTTCTGCATTGTTTGCTACACTTTTCTACATCAGAGTGGTAGTTCTGTTTTCCTGCTATTCTCTCTGATACAGACTACATGTCATACACTAAACATTTGTCATTTGACATTCATTCCAGAGTTGCTTTCTAGTAAGTTCACTCTTAAGATGTTTAGGGGCATGCCCTCATTGTTACTTCCTAGATTGTGCCCTTGTTGTGCTCTCTGGGAACGTGCCCTCATTGTTCCCCCTGGGCATGTTCCCGCCATTGTTCCCCCTGGGAATGTTCCCGCCATTGTTCCCCCTGGGAATGTTCCCGCCATTGTTCCCCCTGGGAATGTTCCCTCCATTGTTCCCCCTGGGAGTGTTCCCTCGTTGTTCACCTGGGAGTGTTCCCTCGTTGTTCACCTGGGAGTGTTCCCTCCATTGTCCCCCTGGGAATGTTCCCTCCATTGTTCCCCCTGGGAATGTTCCCTCCATTGTTCCCCCTGGGAATGTTCCCTCAATTGGTCCCCTCTGGGGCTGTATCCTTCTCGTCCCTTCTGGGGCTGCATCCTCATCGTCCCCTCTGGGGCTGCGTCCTCATCGTCCCCTCTGGGGCTGCGTCCTCATCGTCCCCTCTGGGGCTGCGTCCTCATCGTCCCCTCTGGGGCTGCGTCCTCATTGTCCCCTCTGGGTCTGCGTCCTCATTGTCCCCTCTGGGTCTGCGTCCTCATCGTCCCCTCTGGGTCTGTGTCCTCATCGTCCCCTCTGGGGATGCGTCCTCATCGTCCCCTTTGGGGATGCGTCCTCATCGTCCCCTCTGGGGCTGTTCCCTCATTGTTCACTTCAGGGGTGTGCCCTTATTGCTCCCTCTTGAGGTGTGCCTCATTACGTGCATCCTTGTGCCTTTAAGGAGGGATGGGCTCCCTTCAGACATACTGGCCCTTAAATTCTCCATTCTTATATGTGCTCCTACTATGGAGGCTCTGGAAATTTAGAGTTAGGACCAAAGTATATAAAGAGGTCCCTTGGCGTGGGCACTGTGGCTTACGCATATATATGCAAATGTGTTCAAACAAAACCCTCTGTTTTTAATGTAAACTGTTAGACAGGGTCAGTGCAGTTGTTTTGCAGGCTGGCTGTTAAGTGTGCTGGGAATTTTTTTGTTTGTTTGTGTCTCATTGTTCCCTCTGGTGTGCCCACCTTGTTCTCTCTGGAGGTGTAAAATATCTTTGTCATCTTAATTTTACATATAAAAAAAATGCTTTTCAAAGTGGGCAAAAATAGAACATTCAGTGATTTGCCCACTTTTCTGTTTTCCCAGGCGGCTGTTCTTCATGTGTCCCCAAGAGATGCCTCTTACAGTAGTTTATCAAGAACAGCTCAAAAATCAAACCAGTCAACCAGTACCACTTTGATTTGCAGGCTCCTTCGAGACACACATAACATATTGCGTTCTGTTCATTTAACAGCCCTGACCTGTTTATCTTGTGATTAATGCCTATATTTTATGAACTGCCTGAAGGATGTCTCTGGTCAGCTTCAGCAAACTCAATCTGTGTTGTGAATTTACATACTTAATGTTGTTGATTTGTTTGCTTAATTCTCTGTCAGAGACTTAAAGAATGCATAAAATAACATAGGGATTATGTCCAGACATTTCTGAGGGCGGCCATGATCATTTTTATCTATGCGACTTTATTAGACTCGCCAAAAAATTGCTTTAATTCACTTCCTGGCTTTTTTTTTTTTCAAGTCCTCTCTTCATGGATGATGAAAAATAAAAAATTGCTGGAAATTTGCCCTTATGTAGTTTAAGTGGTTGACCCAATAGTATTTTTGGCTTTCTTATCAGCGTTTACACAAATGTCTATGTTCTTGTCTTGCTTAAAAAGTAGATAAAAGACTCTCTTCTCACCTAGTTTTTTTCCCAGTTACTTTGAAATCTCATAACAAGACTGATTAATACCTCAATGTTTTATTTAGGATCAGCATATGGTGAAATATTCTCTTGCATCTTGCTCTTGTGTTCACGAGGTCTTAAACATTTTTTGAAGCTGGCCACACATGGAGGTCTTGTGTTTCTATACAGTGCCTTGAAAAAGTATTCATACCCCTTGACATTTTCCACATTTTGTTATGTTACAAACAAATGTATTTTATTGGGATTTTATGTGATAGACCAACACCAAGTGGCACATAATTGTGAAGTGGAAGGAAAATGATAAATGTTTTTTACATTTTTAAAAAAATAAATATGTGAAAAGTGTGGGGTGCATTTGTTTTCAGCCCCCCTGAGTCAATACTTTGTAGAACCACCTTTCTCTGCAATTACAGCTGCAAGTCTTTTTGGGGATGTCTCTACCAGCTTTGTACATCTAGAGGGTGACAGTTTTACCCATTCTTCTTTGCAAAATAGCTCAAGATTGGATGGAGAGTGAACAGCAATTTTTAATTTTTCAAAGTCTTGCCACAGTTTCTCAATTGGATTTAGGTCTGGACTTTGACTGGACCATTCTAACACATGAATATGCTTTGATCTAAACCTTTCCATTGTAGCTCTGGCTGTATGTTTAGAGTGGTTGTCCTGCTGGAAGGTGAACCTCCGCCCCAGTCTCAAGTCTTTTGCAGACTCTAACAGGTTTTTTTCTAAGATTGCCCTGTATTTGGCTCCATCCATCTTCCTATCAACTGTGACCAGCTTCCCTGTCCCTGCTGAAGAAAAGCATCCCCACAACATGATGCTGATACCACCATGTTTCACAGTGGGGATGGTGTGTTCAGGGTGATGTGCAGGGTTAGTTTTAACGCATAGTGTTTGATTTTAGGCCAAAAAGTTCAATTTTGGTCTCCTCTGCCCAGAGTACCTTCTTCCACATGTTTGCTGTGTCCCCCACATGGCTTCTCGCAAACTGCAAACGGGACTTCTTATGCCTTTCTTTCAACAATGATTTTCTTCTTGCCACTCATCCATAAAGGCCAGATTTGTGGAGTGCACGACTAATAGTTGTCCTGTGAACATATTCTCCCGCTGCAAAAAACCCTAACCAAAACAGAGTCCTGGGAGTGGAAATACCCACAAGTGCATCCAAAAAGCCATGCATATATAAAAAACCCCATCAGGATAAAGCACCTCAAAGTAGAGCTGCACGATTCTGGCCAAAATGAGAATCACGATTTTTTTTCTTAGAATAAAGATCACGATTCTCGCGGTGTAATATATTAAATATACAAAAAAATTGGGCTAACAGCACTGTTTAGTTTTTTGAAAGGGTAATTTTTAAAAAAAAAATTGTGTTTAAAAGTCCGCTGCGCAAACAGCGTGTGACATAAAATATTTCAACAACCGCCATCATATTCTCTAGGGTCTCTGCTAAAAAAAATATATAATGTTTGGGGGTTCTAAGTCATTTTCTAGCACAAATTAATGGATTTTTATTTGTAAACAGAAAGTGTTAGGAAAGATTTAGTCTTTAAATGGTTAAACCAAAAATCTATACAAGGGGAGTTCACTCAGAGTTCAATGCCTTTGAAGTAAATTACTTTGTGCATATTTTCACAGAACTTGGCTCTCTGCCCAGACTTGGCTGTCTCCCCTGAGACTCAAGTCGCTCCGACTTAGTAAAGACTGAAGGCGACTTGCATTGACATTTATTACTGTTGAGTCGCCCCGCAAGTCGGACTCCATTAACTGCACTAAAAAATCGCGGCAATGACCAATGGAGATCGCAGGGGGGGGGGTAGATCGAGATCGCGATTTTAATACGATTAATCGTGCAGCTCTACCTCAAAGGTTACTATTGCAGTATACATTATAATTTATTGGACGTCAAGGTACAAAAAAAACAGTACAAACCTATTGACTGAGTCAGTCAGCTAACCCAAGGAGGGGGAACCCCAGCCCCCAAACATCCCTGACCCTCCCCATCCTGCCCAAGCAACTCTCCCACCCAAGCAACTCTCCCACCCAGAGAACCCTCCCCCCACTCCAGTGTCCCAAAAGAGGACCCTAACAGATTCTCCCACCAGGACTGTGGATCTCTCCAACTAATGCTCTCTTTGCCCTGCCTGTCAGTTTAGGTGGACGGCCATGTCTTGGTAGGTTTGCAGTTGTGCCATACTCTTTCCATTTTCGGATGATGGATTGAACAGAGCTCCGAGAGATGTTCAAAGCTTGGGATATTTTTATCACCTAACCCTGCTTTAAACTTCTCCACAACTTTATTCCTGACCTGTCTGTTGTGTTCCTTGGCCTTCATAATGCTGTTTGCTCACTAAGGTTCTCACAGAACAGCTGTATTTATACTCTGATTAAATCACACACATCTCCATTTGCTAATTAGGTGACTTCTGAAGGCTGATTTGATTGGTTCTACTGGATTTTAGTTAGGGGTATCAGAGTAAAGGGAGCTGAATACAAATGCAAGCCATACTTTTCACATATTTATTTGTAAAAAAAAATTTGAAAACCATTTATCATTTTGTGCCACTTTGTGTTGTTCTATCGCATAAAAACCCAATAAAATACATTTATGTTTTTGGTTGTAGGATGACAAAATGTGGAAACATTTTAAGGGGTATGAATACTTTTTCAAGGTATTGTATGGGCTTGAAAAGGTTAGGTGTTACTTGGCACATCTTCACTTTGTTAATATAAACCACTTGCTGACTGCCGACTGCAGTCTAACAGGGACAGAGTGGCTCAATATCGCAAACCGCCGTCATATGACGGTGGCTGCGATATCCCTCACTGCCAGAGGCGCGCTCACTGTGTTTGGGGGGGGGGGGCCAGGGAGCGGGTAGGGCGAACTCGATCGCCGCCGGCTACCCGCGATGCCCCCCCCCGCAGTGAAAGAATGGAGGTCCGTGTATGTAAACACGGATCTCCATTCTGTTGGAGGGGGAAGGGCTGTGATCACAGGCTTCCTGTTTATGGAACCCGTAATCACTCCCTTCCCCCAGCCAGGCCATCCCACACACAGAACACACTGAGGGAACACAGTTAACCCTTAGAGCGCCTCCTGCAGGTTAACCCCTTCACTGCCAATGGCATTTGCACAGTAATCAGTGCATTTTTACAGCACTGATCGATGTATAAATGGCAGTGGTCCCAAAAAAGTGTCAAAATGGTCAGAAATGTCCACAACATTATTGCTCACTGATGGATTGCTAGAGATTACAACAGATCATTGCTGTTCACTGATTGGTTGCTAAAGGCTACTGCACACTATTATTGCTCACTGATGGATTGCTAGAGATTACAACAGATCATTAATGTTCACTGATAGGTTGCTAAAAGTTACTGCACATCATTATCTCTGCATCAAATTGTGGGTGTGGCTAAACTTCACTAAACAGCGAGGCATTGTTATATACCAGGATTTTAGGAGTGCACTATATACAGACTGCAGGGTTCTGGAGTGTGCTATGTACAGAGTGCAGAGTTAAGGGGTGCGTTTTGTGAAGAGTGCAGGAATGAGGGGTCCTCTGTGTGCCAAGTGCAGGAATGAGGGGTCCTCTATGTGCAGAGGGCAGGAATGAGGGGTCCTCTGTGTGCAGAGTGCAGGAATAAGGGGTCCTCTGTATGCAGAGTACAGGAATGAGGGGTCCTCTGTGTGGAGAGTGCAGGAATGAGGGGTCCTCTGTGGGCAGAGTGAAGGAATGAGGGGTCCTCTGTGTGCCGAGTGCAGGAATGAAGGGTCCTCTGTGTGCCGAGTGCAGGAATGAGGGGTCCTCTGTGTGCAAAGTGCAGGAATGAGGGGTCCTCTGTGTTCCGAGTGCAGGAATGAGGGGTCCTCTGTGTGCCGAGTGCAGGAATGAAGGGCCCTCTGTGTGCCGAATGCAGGAATGAGGGGTCCTCTGTGTGCCGAGTGCAGGAATGAAGGGTCCTCTGTGTGCCGAATGCAGGAATGAGGGGTCCTCTGTGTGCCGAGTGCAGGAATGAAGGGTCCTCTGTGTGCAGAGTACAGGAATGAGGGGTCCTCTGTGTGCAGAGTACAGGAATGAGGGGTCCTCTGTGTGCAGAGTACAGGAATGAGGGGTCCTCTGTGTGCAGAGTGCAGGAATGAGGGGTCCTCTATGTGATAGAGATGGCCCTGAATCCAGGACCCTGCATTCACTAGATCTGGTCTCCCACAGTGCTCAGAACATGAAAATGCAATTATTTTAGTAAATATAAACTACTAAATACCTTTTCTCATTAGCAGTATATAGCAGCTGTGTGACCTCTATCAGTGTCTGGTTAAAGCTTGTAGGAGGAGTTTTCATTCTACTCTGACTGTCCTATGAGGCTGCCTAACTCCTGACCCTCTGTCTGGACAGTGCTGATTGGCCCTGTGCTGATCAAATGCACCCTCCCAAGAAAAAAAAACCTCTCGCAATACACACCAAAGTGAGCATGTGCAGAGTGCCCCCAAGGCCCTGTCCTATCAGGAGATGGATTGGGGACTGTGGAAGAAGGGGAGGATTGGAGCAGACAGGATCAAACAGCTTTTTTACACAAAGTACTGGGTTAACCCCTTAGGCTCCACAGTGAGTAAATCAAGCATGCTTTACTGCATAGACAGACTGATTTTACTGTTGAGGGTTTAGTAGCACTTTCATTCTGATGGGTGTTGGAATGAATTCATTCTGATTCGCAAGTGTTAAGTTACCCAGTGCTGGCCATTCAAGGAGGAGGAATATGCAGAACCTAGAAGATGACAAAGCAATGATGTCAATAGCTGCAAGGAAGCTCATAGACATCACGTCACTGTAGGTGAGGTGAGTAAAGTGCATTTCAGTTACAAATACATTTAAACCACAGTGGGCAAAACTCGTTTTTAAACCAATTAGTTGCACTCAGCCTACCTGCATGCAAGGTTGCATTTTATTAATAGGAAAGAAAGGTGTCCTATAAAAGGAACACCTATAGAAAATGTGGACTTTAAGGGCACAACATGAGACATACCAATTATATAAAATCCATTTTATTAAAAAGATATATAAAAGCAGGTGATAATTTAAAAATATGGGTAGGTAATTACCTCTCCCTGTAACAACAAAGGGCTAATAATGATGCCTACATATAATAGCTCGACAAAAGTAAATATAACCGATACATGATTATATGATTAGCAACTGTATTTGTCAAGTCTGTGGTCGGTTAACGCGTTTCGCAGAGAGCTTCTTCGGGACTGTATATTATGTAGGCTAAATGTTCTCTTAAGTTAAAAAAAGATCATATTACAGGCGGTCCCCGGGTTACAAACAAGATAGGGACTGTAGGTTTGTTCTTAAGTTGAATTTGTTTGTAAGTCAGAACAAGTAAATTTTTTAAGTGTAGCTTCAGCCAAAAAAAATATTTTTACGCTTTTTGGATAGCATAGGGAAGGGGTAACACCCCTGTAATGTTTGTTTTGCTGTCTAGGTTTCTGTTCAGAAGATGTCACCTCACTTTCTGTCCCAATGATAATTGGATTTTGAAAATTTTGGGATGTTGTGGAAACAAACCTTGGTGATAAAGCATCAGTGGAGACGCATTTTTCCCATAATAACTCTTACAGAAGTGAATTTCCCTTCCTAGAGGTAGATTTCTTGTCACTTCCTGTTATCTACCTCCGTTTGTAGGTAGGAGTCGTTTGTAAGTCAGATGTTTGTAACTAGTTGACTGCCTGTAGTATATTTCATTTTACATCTTACATCAACATCTTTATTACAACATAGCAATATCTAAAACTTGAACAGAGCTTACATGCGGTGGCTCGAAACCCAGAAAAGACAATTGGTTAGTTGTATTTTATTATTTTTTTGCTGCTGCATGTTTCTTGAATGAACCTGTAAGAATTTAGGCTTGGGGTTCAAGTGATAACTAAGTAAAATCAGATGCACTACTAGTGTATACAATCAGAACAACAAACTATTTTCAGTAAAAGGGTTTGATTTTCAAAAATTATGCATTTTTGAGCATTGTTAAGATTTTTTACATCCGTTTGCATCTCCTTTGTTTAGGCAAATCTCTGTCAGTTCAGACTAAAAGTCGTTCCATTTGTGGCCGGGAATGTCTGTTTGAGTATGGCTGCATATGACATCTACAGTAAACAAAATTAAAATTTGGCTTAAACAAATTGCACAAATATGTTTATGAATTTGTACAAGTGCACTGAAGTTAAGTGTAGCGGAGGCCACGTTTTTCATACTAACAAAAATAGAACCTCTATCTTTTCTTGAAAATTTCAGATTAATCAAAGTACTCCTATTTGTGTTGGCTCATTTTAGCTGTTTTTAAGATATAGACTAGCCAAATGTTCAGCACAGACTAATTTTTAGAACCATTTTTAGATAATTTAAATATTTTCCCAAGAACTCGACTTTGGGTCATAATTCATCTAAGTCTGCACCTGCATTCCACGATCCATAGGAAATGGCTTGTTTACACTGTCACTTATAGTGTTTAGTGTCATGTTATGATCATTCAAATGTCTATTTCAATATTTTTAAGTCCAATTGAAACTGGTGATCCTGTCTAAATTGGCCTTAGTATATATGAATGTGAGTTAGGGACCTTAGATTGTAAGCTCCTTGAAGGACTGATGTAAATGTACAATGTACAGTATCTCACAAAAGTGAGTACACCCCTCACATTTTTGTAAACATTTTATTATACCTTTTTATGTGACAACACTGAATAAATTACACTTTGCTACAATGTAAAGTAGTGAGTGTACAGCTTGTATAACAGTGTAATTTTTTTGTCCCCTAAAAATAACTCAACACACAGCCATTAATATCTAAACCATTGGAAACAAAAGTGAGTACACCCCTAAGTGAAAATGTCATAATTGGGCCCAAAGTGTCAATATTTTGTGTGGCCACCATTATTTTCCAGCACTGCCTTAATCCTCTTGGGCATGGAGTTCACCAGAGCTTCACAGGCTGCCACTAGAGTCCTCTTCCACTCCTCCATGACAACATCACGGAGCTGGTGGATTTTAGAGAATTTTTGCTCCTCCACCTTCCATTTGAGGATGCCCCACAGATGCTCAATAGGGTTTAGGTCTGGTGACATGCTTGGCCAGTCCATCACCTTTACCCTCAGCTTCTTTAGCAAGGCAGTGGTCGTCTTGGTGGTGTTTTTGAGGTTATGTGGGAATACTGCCCTGCAGCCCACTCTCTGAAGTGGGGGAACATGCCCTGCTTCAGTATGTCACATTACATGTTGGCATTTATGGTTCCCTCAATGAACTGTAGCTCCCCAGTGCAGGCAGCACTCATACAGCCCCAGACCATGACACTCCCACCACCATGCTTGACTGTAGGCAAGGCACACTTGTCTTTGTACTCCTCACCTGGTTGCTGCCACACATGCTTGACACCATCTGAACCAAATACGTTTATCTTGGTCTCATCAGATCACAGGACATGGATCCAGTAATCCATGTCCTTGGTCTGCTTGTCTTCAGCAAACTGTTTGCGGGCTTTCTTGTGCAGCATCTTTAGAAAAGGCTTCCTTCTGGGATGACAGCCATGCAGACCAATTTGATGCAGTTTGTAGCATATGGTCTGAGCACTGACAGGCTGACCCCTACCCCTTCAACCTCTGCAGCAATGCAGGCAGCACTCATACATCTTTTTCCCAAAGATAAGCTCTGGATATGATGCTGAGCAAGTGCACTCAACTTCTTAGGTCGACCATGGAGAGGCCTGTTCGGAGTAGAACCTATCTTGTTATACTGCTGTATGGTCTTGGCCACCATGCTGCAGCTCAGTTTCAGGGTCTTGGCAATCTTCTTATAGCGTAGGCCATCTTTATGTAGAGCAACAACTCTTTTTCAGATCCTCAGAGAGTTCTTTGCCACGAGGTGCCATGTTGAACTTCCATTGACCAGTATGAGAGAGTGAGAGTGATGACACCAAATTTAACACACCTGCTCCCCATTCACACCTGAGACATTGTAACACTTACGAGTCACATGACTCAGGGGAGGGAAAATGGCTAATTGGGCCCAATTTGGACATTTTCACTTAAGGGTATACTCACTTTTGTTGCCAGTGGTTTAGACATTAATGGCTGTGTGTTGAGTTATTTTGAGGAGACAGCAAATTTACACTGTAATACAAGCTGTACACTCACTACTTTGCATTGTAGCAAAGTGTCATTTCTTCAGTGTTGTCACATGAAAAGATATAATAAAATATTTACAAAAATGTGAGGGGTGTACTCACTATTGTGAGATACTGTATATGTAAAGTGCTGCATAGATTGACGGCACTATATAAGTACCTGAAATAAATAAATCCTGCCATGAAGGTCCTTGTTCAGGCATTTCCTGTTACAGAGACACAACTCTCCATCCCTGTCTCCCAATTGTGTTTCTGTGTTGTCACCCCTTCACATAACCTTCCAACCGAGACTACAAGTGGTCACTTCAACACATATACACGAATTGTTCACTGTTGTCACCATCAAGACACCCACCCTGAGAAATGCCATATAGCCACCGATAGAGAACACGTAGTCAGAAAATGGTTGCAAACAGGCTACAGCAGATTAGCAGGTTGAACAAACCATTACATTATCTAGCTCAGTGTTTCTCAACCTTTTTTCAGCCAAGGAACCCTTTATAATTGTGCACAATCTTGAGGCACCTCATTCTATTATTATTATACAGGATTTATATAGCGCCAACAGTTTATCCTAAAATGTAAACATCTAACGTAATATTTTTACATATTGCAACAGCATTCACACTAGGCATGTTGGCTACCCATATAAAAAGACAACTGCACTATGTCTAAATAATAAGCAGCGGCAAGAAATAAACCACGATATGTACAAATATAAAGCCGCGCTAAGGTATTTGTAAATTGTAATCAAATAAACACATATGGAAATGTCCTTAAAATGACCAGGTATTCAATTCCAAAGAATTAGATCTCAAGATAATATGAACAACATCCGTGGAAAGGGCCAAGTAAATAATGCAGTCTCTACAAACACCCGGTGCTCAACAGAGTGTGTGAATCCGTCACCAGAAGAATTAAAGGCTTACCAGACCCAGCTGGGAGCCAGGCATGTATAATAATCCCGCTGATTCGTTCCCCTGGTCTTTCTGCCTTGAAAGTACGTAATCCCCAAACTCCATGCACAACTTCACAATCGGTGTATAGAAATAGGGGGTAACTCCTCCCAGCATCCGTGTTATCACATGAAGATGTATCACATATCAGGGAAAAACAAAGGAAGCCCCAGATAGTGAAGTACAGTCGATAAATTTATTTATAAGAAATATTGCAGGTACTCACACAATGCAAGTGGTAAAGAGCATGTATATCCACATGTAGTCAGCCGGCTACCACGAACAAACAGGTGACGTCAGCGCGCCTTCCCGACGTACGTTTCGTCAGAGTTGACGTCGTCCGGGGATAAGGCGCACCAGCTGAGTCACCGCTTATAAAACCTATAGCAGTCCAGTAGTCTGAGGCTTAGGCGGCCATCTTACATAATGGCAATGTTTACCTAAAAATGGAAGTGACGTCCCTCCACCGCCGGGTTATATGCATCCTGGGAAACTAGAAACACCAGTGGCCATATTATATACTGGAGGCGCTCGGCGTCAAGCGGAATACTATTTGTCACAAGTAAATGAGAACTTGTCAGACAAAAAGGTGCCGCAACTTGATATGTTGATGCCAAATGGAAGTGACCAAATGAATAGATTTATTTAAAAATATTTAAAAATGATATAGAATTATTTAAATTAAAAAAAAATTGATTATTTGAGCTAATTCAACCAAAAAAGTTAAAAAATTGGACAATATACCAGGTCCAGAGCAGGGGGGGCTGGTAGAGCAAAAATCTGATGCATGGTCACCTATGTCTCAGACACTGTTACAAATGATCTAACACAGTCTCAACCAAATGTTAACAGCTGCAAAGAGTGTCATATCAGAATATAAAAATATAGAAATATAAAAATGAAATGGACAAATAGAAATCTTTTACCAGAATGGTATACACCCCCCAAAAAAACTTGCTAATGTAAAGTGAGGGTACTAAAAATGAATTAAAAAAAGATATAAACCTCTCAGAGAACAGATCACATACTAGTATACTCACATAAAAAATGGACCCAGTCAGGTAAGTTTAGGAGTTATCTATGAAGGCATTTACGTTGATATCCACGTTCAAACCATGAGGGGTGTAAGATTTAATTTTATATATCCAAGACATCTCCAACTTGGAGATGCCTCTGATTAAAGATCCACCTCTCCAATGGGACATGTAATGGTCAATCCCCAAAAAAAGGGTTTTGGAAGGATCCCTATCATGGCAATCTCGGTAGTGCCTAGATAGAGGATGGTTCTTAAAACCCCTAAAGATGTTAGAGATGTGTTCATTGAGTCGTACCTGCAAAGGTCGTTTAGTCCGGCCCACATACTGTAGGCCGCATGGACATTGTATCAAGTAGACTACGGCCTTGGTGGTACAAGTGATAAATGGTTTTATCTTAAACTGTGTTAAAGTCTTAGTAGATATAAAAGAGTGACACTTCCTCCCCACTAGGCTATATGTAGGTACAAACTCTACACTTGCCACATTTGTAGAACCCTGTCATATTCTGGAAGAACATTGGTTTGTGAACAGGAGGGTTGAGGATATTAGGGGCCACCTTACTGCTCAATATATCTCCCCGAGGGAGAAACTCGTCATTCCACCGGGGATTATAGGAGTTGGGAGGACAAGTGTTTGGTTACAAGAAGGTCTTATACTGTCCCAAGATGTTTACACCGTTCACATCTCAAACATGGATGTATATCGGATCACCCCTCCTTCACAGTGAGAAAATATAGATGATTCTGAAATTGTGTCAAATTCTATTTTGGTAAATAGTGAACATGGTGGTTCCGGCATCAGATGAACTATGTTACAGGTACGCCGGATGTCATACACCCGGCCTGATTTGCTGGAAACGTCCATGCTGAGT
>BLSH010088393.1:996943-1016585 GCA_018402905.1 Glandirana rugosa | reverse complement strand
AAAAAAAAAAAAAAACTGCACAAAAAAAAAAAAAAAAAAGGGAGGGGGTATAGGAATGAAGGAAGCATCTTAGAGGAAGGTAAGAAAGGGGGAAGGAGGGGAGAGGGAGAAAGACATAAGTCCCTGCCCCCCACGTTCCAGATCCATTTGATTACAATTTACAAATACCTTAGCGCGGCTTTATATTTGTACAGGTTGGCTACCCAACATTAGAGGTGATATATTCCTCCACCTTTGCACACTGGTACTGGTACTCTTCTCCTTCAGTTTCTCCTACTCTCTGCTAAAATGACCCCAGTGCTAACAGAGAGGGGCAAGGGAGAGGCAAACAAGATTGCTGTGCATTCACCTGACGGTCCCTTTATCTACCATGACGTTACTGGTTGTTATGATGCCAGTGGCAGGCCTGCACAGCGCCAAAGGTTTTAATGCTGTACAATAAAATTCTGTGGTTGTGTGTAACAAAATGACAGGCTTCATCCATTCGCTGGCTTGTTGACAATTTTTGGGCAACTTATGGCAATTTTTAGGCATTTTGCCAAGGCACCTCTGAGGAGCCCAGAAGGCACCTGGGTTACAAAGGCACCCTGGTTAAAAAAAAAAAGCTTATCTAGCGAATAGCCATATATCAAATGAAGGAGTTTTATATAGGGAGAACATTGACAGTAACCGTCTGCCGGTCTCTTCTTTTGTTGAAACCAAAAAATACCATACAAATTGGGTTTATAGCTCTAACCACTCCACACCAATTACAGTGCAGAGTAATTCAAACGAACGTGAACAAAATAAAATGAACTATTCCCTGAAAGATGTAGTTACAAAACCTTTGTTGACGCATATCTAAAAGATTTATAGAGAAAACACATGATAGACGGTACATAGTGACTTAAAAGACATCGCCCATCATGTTCCCCTGACATATAAATATTGATCATAATCAAAGATAGTGATATTGGCTCAAAAATTATTTATTTCCATATCAACAAAATGGCAATGAATAGGCTGCTAAGAGATATATGTATTTAATCAAATCTGCCTTGTAAATGGAAGTGGCTTTATTTCTTATTGGTGAATGTCAATATATTAGCAATAATAATCCAGCGTAGCTAATAGGCGGTCCAGAGGAGAGGAGTGTGGGCTGCTCACGCCTGAAATAAAGGAAAACCGCTACTTAAAGGAACTCCAAGCAAATTAATCCTCCTGTAGCAAGGATAGTATAATTGAACGTGAAAGCACATCCTCTTTCCTTGTTCAGTGCCACATTTGGTGGCACCATTAGACATAAGTGCCCAGGCTGGGGGCAATACCCTTTAATCCAGATCTAATGTGAGTGCAGCTCATATTTTGCAGATGTTCTACCACTGCTCTGAATATAGCAGCTTCAAATTTGCTCAAATCCTTCTTGTTTCCTCAAAATGAGTTTTATGTTACCATTAATGTAAAAATACGGTGTATTGTAGTAATATGTCTCTTGCACCTTTTTTCTCTGGGGATTTTTTTTTTAGCTAAACTTCAGCTTGACCAACATTTTTTTGTGACTGATTTAACTTTTACCCCCTTTAGTTGCCCCACTGAATTTCTTGAAATGTCTTTTACAAATACTGTTTTTCTGAAAGGGAATACTCATCTTGGCTTGAGGCTCTGGTTACTCGAAAACAGAAGAATGCCTTCTGGGATAAGGCATGTTTATTCTCCCCATAGCTGACTATAGAGTTTTTTGGTAGCTCCACTGGTGCTCTTTGGGGGAAAAGTTAAAATTAGCGGTAAAATGAGACGTTTTGCGGTGCCTTCTATTTAATGCTACCTTTATTTATTTATTTATTTATTTTTTAGTTTAGCTGGACAGTACTTGGCTTTAAGGCAATACATCTATATTCAACTGGTGTTAAACCTTGAGATTTATGGACGCAATCTGGAGATGAAAAGAACAATGCCCTCTGGCTGCTTAAAGTATTAACTTCTTAACAGATCTTGATTTGGGAGGTTCATAAATCACCAACTTTCTCTGGCCTTCACAAGTGCACAATTCTCCTTTTTCTCTTATCTGTTGCTGTAGATCTTTGTGAAGTCCCAGTGACTGTGACATCACCAAAGGTCATTGACAATTAGCTCAATTAACACTGTTCCTGTCATACTTGTCTCTGGCCACAAAGGGAAAGCAAGGACATGGACCTTTTGAATAAAATCCCAGGAGCATATTTGGCTGACCACTGAAGCTGTCCTATAAATATATGAATTGTTTTGGGTTTGTCACCCCTAATTTATGTTTGTCTATGGAGTTTGATGTGGAACCATATATAATGCAGGTTTCACTGGTAAGGTCATTGGGGCAGCCTTGTAACATTACACACATCTATGGCCTGCCTGAGGACTCACATCTGGAATTCCATTCATTCCTTGGATCAGCCTGACTCATACTGCAGAATGGCTAACTGTGATATCAGATTAGAACTTTCCCATCTGAGTCAAGGCCCTCAGGACAAGTGCCTCTCACAGCAAAACAAACCATCACATATATTATTAGACAGATGTGGGATCCTTGAGGTGATCAGGTTCTCTTTGAAATGACACCCAATACCATATTGCCTTTTGTAATGGCTTTGAACTATTTTATTTATTTTAATCCGTATCTGCCATGTTCAGAAGCTTCTTTAAAGGGTAAGTATAGCCTGTCTTAAATGAACCTGTAGTTTGGGTTAAAAGTGCAGCGCTTACCTTAAAGTAGAATGCTATTTTGCATAAGAATAATCAAATATCCAGGTATGTTACTCATTACAGTGCTCGCCTGGTCTCCAGCTCCTTGCTGTCTCAGAATATCAAATTCGCCATCAGTTCTCTTCCAGGTTGAATGCAGCTAGCGTCGTTCAGCCCACTGCCTGTGAGCCCACAAAAATCTGTAATCTTGGAAATTGGAAATTCTTTGTCATGTATCTATTGCAGTGGTTCTCAATTCCGGTCCTCGGGACCCCCCAACAGGCCAGGTTTGCAGGATAACTGAAATCCATCCCAGGTGATCTCATTTGCTGCTCAGTGATTGCAGTATTCTAGTCTGCATCTCCCCAAGGTAATCCTGAAAACCTGGCCTGTTGGGGGGGCCTGAGGACCGGAGTTGAGAACCACTGATCTATTGTTTAATTGTAAAACTATTGTATACATACTGTATAGTAAAGACAGTAATAAAACATCAACTTAAAAATGTTCAGTTGAAAAAACAATTTGAACAAAAAAAAGTAAAACCGCTGGTGCACAAGCCTCTCTAAGTATGCTGACAATGTTTTACAACACTATGTAACAAAACGGAACCTCCAACCACTAACAGCCATCCTGGATATTACTTTGAGGAGTTTATAGGAAATAAATTATAAAGATAACTCCAGATAGTTATACTAAATTTACTTACAGAAGTACAGCCAAAGCTCATTTGGCTGTACTTCTCCTATGGATCACAGGAGTGCAGTTCATTCTGCACTCCTGTGACCCATTTTTAGCTCACAGCAGGCTGAAGCCTGATGTCGGCTGACATCACAGAGCCTGTCCATGCTGTGAAAAGATTGCATCCATATGGTCGGGATCCACCCAAATGCCTGGACCGGCACTTGGCTCAGCCTCTGAGCTGAGGCTGGGGGGGAGGGGCAGAGCAGAGAGCTGGTCACTGACAGTCACCGGTTCTTGGAGCTCTGAGAACCAAGCAATTAGCAGTATTTGATTGCTCGGTTCTCAGCCTTAGAACCAATGGGTGACAAATGCAACATCCACCTAGGTATGATTCCAAAAACATTTTTAAAAAAACCCTCAACTTCTCTTTTAAAGCCGAAATGTAGCTTGGACAGAAAGTGCAATAATGTAGGTCCCTAGGCTGAGCTAAACCTTTCTTACCAGATCTCCGACACTGCATTCCAGACTCACACGGTCACCTATATAATGCCACTCTTCATTCCACCCATTTCCTGGGAGTCCAAATAATCAAGGATCCACCCTCATCGCTGAGCTTACAGCAGAAGGAGAGGGTGACACCACATTACCATTGAAAGAAGAGGATGAAGAAGACCTGTGATGTCACCAGATCCAAAATTACTTGGAAAAAAGTTAAATACAATTATTTTTTTTTTTCAAAGCTTTGAGAAAACGCCACTTTGTTTTATGTTCCCATTCACACTAAAAAATGTTTTTAAAATATTTCTTAGGAGAAGGTGTCATTACTGACTGCAAGGTTTTTTTTATCAATGTTCGAGTGAGCCTATCCCAAGTCTGTTCTTATTAACATACAATGCAAGAAGTCCAGCCTTTGCTCTTTTAACCCTTTGTTTAGTACAGACAATGTTTCAATCTAGTTACAATTGATAATAAAGTTGTGCCTGCACAGTACTCAGTGTTAATTATGGTGAATAAAACTGCCCCCCCCCCCCCATCATAAACAAAGCAAACTACCTAGGATTTTTCCTTGCTGGAAGTTCCAGAATAGAGCATCTAAAAAAGGTAATCTGCTATTTTAAAATATTTTTTTAGGTGATGCTATCTGAATGGAAACTTAAAAATATAAAGTACCGTTTATACTCGAGTATCAGCCGAGTTTTTCAGCACATTTTTTGTGCTGAAAAAGGCCCCCCTCAGCTTATACTGGAGTCAGTGTCTGTGGGTGGTCTGAAGAGATTAGTAAATTCACATTGCACAGAGTGCGCTGCTTCTAAGAGCCACTCTGTGCATGAAACTGTGAGCTAATTACATTGAAATGCAGAGAATGCAGAGAGAGAGCTGTCAGATTTTCAACTTGATATTTGGAGGTGGACAGGACTCGCGGGTGTTAGCTGTTCAGTCCCGCCCACCTCCGATCTCAGTGAAGATCTGACAACTCTCTCTCTGCATTCTCTGCATTCCAATGTAGTTAGGTCACAGTTTCATGCACAGAGTGGCTCTTAGAAGCAGTGCGCTCTGTGCTTTGTGAATCTACCATACTTCTGCAAGTGCCAGCCAGTACCATCCAGTGCCAATCAGTGCCACCTGCCAGTACCATCCAGGGCAGGTGGTGGGCAGGTGGTAAGGGCTACAATACCTGTGTTCTGGCTACAATCACTGTGTAATGGCTGAGTCCCTGCGTTCTGGCTACAATACCTGTGTTCTGGCTACAATCCCTATGTAATGGCTGAGTCCCTGTGTTCTGGCTACAATACCTGTGTTCTGGCTACAACCCCTGTGTAATGGCTACAATACCTGTGTTCTGGCTACAATCCCTGTGTAATGGCTGAGTCCCTGTGTTCTGGCTACAATACCTGTGTAATGGCTGAGTCTCTGTTCTGGCTACAATACCGGTGTTCTGACTACAATACCTGTGTAATGGCTACAATACCTGTGTTCTGGCTGCTGCATTTCCCACCCTAGGCTTATACTCGAGTCAATAACTTTCCCCAGTTTTTGTGGTAAAATGAGGTGCATTGTCTTATATTTGGGTTGGCTTATACTCGAGTATCTACGGTGGGTGTTTTCCCAACATGGCTGCAAAAGTGGAAATGCACTTTAAAAATACATTTTTTTTTTAAGGCTATCTTTTTAAAGCAGAACTAAAGTCTTCATGCTTACCTGTCCAACAGTCCTGTGCTGGTCCTAAGGCCTCTTCACTGGCTGGCGGGGGATATAGTCACTCCTGCACATGCACAGGGGACCGTCATCCTGGCCCTTGGAGGCCGGCCTGGCACTATAAGCTGAGCTGCACATGCATTTTATTGCAGAAGAGACAGTGCATGTCTCTTCTGATATTATCTCATGATATTACATTTACAGTATAGATTTAGATGACACTTGCCACCATTTCTGGTCTGAAGCAGGAAATTACAAACTTCTACCATTGTACTGCATGTGGGGGTACCACAAAAATGCCTGTTTTGGCTTGGGATTGTCCAGTAAGGTTCGGTGTTATGAAATTCCAATATAAACTGACCAACAGACATTTCTCACTAGTGTTTAGTAAACAAAAAATGATTGGTCGTTTTGGTTACTGCCCTTTCCTGTTTGCTATATCATTAGTCGTTCTACTCCTCTATTGACAGTTTGACTTGTATATGAGTACAGCTTGAATATGCGCAGCTTTCTGTTTGAGGACAATGACATTCTATTTGTCAGATATTTGTTTATTTTGACACTTTTCTTCCTGCTCTGTGTGTAAACCCTGCTTGTTGACTTCAGCCTGAAGGCAATGCCATGTAATTGCTTTTCTGAGGTTAAAGCGATTTGACAGGGCGGTCACAGGTGTATTCAAAGTTCATTCACGTCCAACAAGGTAATTTCTTATTCCAGACACTGTTTCACATTCCACTTTCACCCTTTCACTTTGTGCTCAGATTTGTCTTTGTTTACCTCAACCCCATAAGGAGCCATGTCTGTAAGGGGGATCCATAATAGGCTTTTTTATTTTTTAAAAAAAAATTAGTTTATACTGTTTTATCGTTTTTCCTTTACATGTAAACTCTTTATTGTACAGACAAACATTTAATACAGGGCGCTTACATAATACACAAATTACACCATATTATACTAGGCTTTCCAAAAAGAAACTAGGGGTCGAGCAATATCATTTTTCCAGGGCCGATACTGATACCGATTTTTCGGCCCTCTTTCAGGCCGATAGCAGATATCAGGTGCCAATAATCTGTACTTCACCGTCACCCACCACCAGATGCAGCGTGTCACTTGTGCTGTCTCCTGCCACCCAGATGCAGCGTGTCACTTGCTGCTGTCTCCTGCCACCCAGATGCAGCATGTCACTTGCTGCTGTCTCCGGTCACCCAGATGCAGCGTGTCACTTGCTGCTCTCTCCTGCCATCCAGATGCAGCGTGTCACTTGCTACTGTCACCTGCCACCAGATGCAGCGTGTCACTTGCCACTGTCACCTTCTACCAGATGCAGCGTGTCACTTGCTGCTGTCTCCTGCCACCCAGATGCAGCGTGTCACTTGCTGCTGTCTCCTGCCATCCAGATGCAGCGTGTCACTTGCTACTGTCACCTGCCACCAGATGCAGCGTGTCACTTGCCACTGTCACCTGCCACCAGATGCAGCGTGTCACTTGCTGCTGTCTCCTGCCACCCAGATGCAGCGTGTCACTTGCCACTGTCACCTGCCACCCAGATGCAGCGTGTCACTTGCCACTGTCACCTGCCACCAGATGCAGCGTGTCACGTGCTGCTGTCTCCTGCCACCCAGATGCAGCATGTCACTTACTGCTGTCTCCTGCCACCCAGATGCAGCATGTCACTTACTGTTGTCTCCTGCCACCCGGATGCAGAGTGTCACCTGCCACCAGGTGCAGCGTGTCACTTGCCACTGTCACCTGCCACCAGATGCAGTGTGTCACGTGCTGCTGTCTCCTGCCACCCAGATGCAGTGTGTCACTTGCTGCTGTCTCCTGCCACCCAGATGCAGCGTGTTGCTTGCTGCTGTCCCCTGCCACCCAGATGCAGATTTTCACCATCACCTGCTACCCAGATGCAGCATGTCACTTGCTGCTGTCTCCTGCCATCCAGATGCAGCGTGTCACTTGCTACTGTCACCTGCCACCAGATGCAGCGTGTCACTTGCCACTGTCACCTGCCACCAGATGCAGCGTGTCACTTGCTGCTGTCCCTTGCCCCCCAGGTGCAGCATGTTACTTGCCACTGTCTCCTGCCACCAAGATGCAGCGTGTCACTTGTTGCTGTCCCCTGTCATCCATATCTAGCTTGTCACCATCACCTGCCACCCAGATGCAGCATGTCATTTGCCACTGTCATCTGCCACCCATATGCAGCTTGTCACTACTTACACTACTTCTGGCAGCCTCTCCCCAGCGGCATCCGAGTGGGTAAACTTCCACATGCGGGTGGTGAGAGATGACATAACTATCTCTCTGCTCACCCACGGCTGCAGAGATGTCATCTCTCTGCTGCCCGTCGCACCACTAACCGAGATAGGCAGAGACTGCAGCGAGCGCTGCACGGAGACAGGTCCACGGGAGGAGGTCTGACCAATATCGGTACGTTTCTGACTGATACCGACAATTTTCAAAATGTGAATATCAGCCCCTAATAATCTGCCGCTCTGATAATCTGTCTACCTCTACAGGAAACCCCAGCAATAGCTGTGTAGTTGTTCCTGTAGAGTATAAAATCCAGATAAATGCCATCTGGGGAGAAAGAAGTGATGCATTACTTCTTGAACTCATTCAGCTGGATGTGTAATCCTGGTAGTTCACTGACCGATGCAGCCTTCATATTGACAAGTGGGGTTTATGCACATCCTACTAGGAGTAGACTAGGCAAAAAGAAAAAAAGCCAGCTGACCCCTCCCAGGGGGCCGTCCTCACTAGCATATAACCCCCCCCAGCTCTGCATAGCATATCAGTTTTTTTATGCCTAGTGCAAGGAGACCTGGTTCCCCATTTTTTTCTTCTTTTTGCTTTTATCAAGCTATCTGATGAAGACTGCTATCAAGTAGCCGGCTGGGACATAGAGGATACCTTGAATCCTGAAATTTCCCCAGCACGGCTGACGGATGCGAGCTACCCTTAGCTTTAGCGGGGCCCGCCGCATCGTACCCGTTCCGTGCGGGGGGCTAGTGGGTGAACCCCACTTGCGTCCAGGGGCGTTTCTGGCCTGCAGCATCCCTCTCCACCAGATGGGAGGAAGGTCTGCTACCGGGTGGCTACCCGCTGCGCCCGTCGGGAATTGTGAGTGACCCCCCCTGGGGTGCGGAGGGGGGGGCGACTAGCGGTACCATAATTCCGGTGGAGGGTCCTGGGGTCAAGGCTTTCTTTTTCCTATTCCCCCCCATCCCCGCGCCGTACCCCCCACGCTAGCGGTACCGCCATGCGGCGTTTCGCCGCCACTTTCCGGTGTATCGCTGCCAATTTGCCTGAGCCGCGTCTGGCGGCCATTTTGCCGAAGCCGCGGCCATTTTAATGGCTTGTTTGGCCTCTTGTAGTGGCCTCCCTGATCACCGACATCTGTGAGTCGTTGCGGCTGGACCAGACTGGGGATTCGCAAGAGACTACCTACGTTTGTGGGTCTTTTAAACGGACACGGACCCCTAAGGGTTTTCCTTATGTCCAATTTTTTGACCAGTTTGTGTACAAGGAATGGCAGCATCCACAGAATTCCTTTTCACTGCCCAAACGTTTTTTGGTACACTATCCTTTTGAGGACAGCTTTTTGAAGAGGTGGGTTTCCCCCGCGTCGCCTGCATAAGGCGACGACAATTCTGTTGGAAGGGTCACCGTCCTTTAAGGATCTGGCTGATAGAGGAGGCGGTGTCCAAGTCTTTGTTCTTGCTGATGGGGACGGCCATGAGGCCGGCTCTGGCGGCGGCCATGGTGGCGCAGTCGCTCACGGAATGTGCGACGGAGTTGCACAATGATTTTGGCTGCGGGTGCTCCCCGGAGGCTTTGCAGCGGGCAGACCACCTGGTGCAGGGTCTCCATTACCTGTGTGACATAGCTTTGGACCTGTTCCCTATGCTGTCAAAGATGTCTGTTTTTGCAGTCATTATCAGATGGTTATTGTGGTTGCGGTATTGGTCTGGTGACCACGCGTCCAAAAAGGGCCTCACGGACCTCCGTTTTCAGGGTGGGCGTCTTTTCTGGGCGCAACTGGATAAAATCATTAAGGATTTCACCGGGGGGAAGAGTATTTTTCTTCCAGAACCCAAGCGGCGGGATTACCGCCGTAAGCAGGGGCCTTCATCCTCGGGCTAGTAACGTTTTTTTTGTCCGCCCAGGTTCAGTGGGCAAGGGCTCACAGCCCGGCAATTCTGCCACGGGGTCCGGCAAGCGGCCCTGGCAGCGCAAGCCCGAAGAGATGGAGGACAAGTCCTCCGCATGATGGGTTGCCCCCGCCTCGGGTGGGGGGCCGGCTTCTGGGGTTCGCAGACTGGTGGAAAGCTCTGATCTCCAATCGGTGGGTGCGGGAAGTGGTGTCCTCCGGGTACAGGATAGAGTTCAGTGCTTTACCCCCAGACAGGTTTTTCCTATCAAACTTGAGGCTCCCTCCGGGGCATCAGGAAGCTCTGCTAGGGCTGTTCAGACTCTTTCTGAACAAAGGTTCATTGTGCCGGTCTCTCCATTGGAAAGGTTCCACGGATTCTATTCGAACCTCTTTGTGGTGCCCAAAAAAGGTGGGGTCAGGCCAGTTCTGGACTTGAAAGCGCTCAATCACTTTGTGAGAGCATGAAAATTCAGGATGGAATCAGTCCGCTGGGTCGTGGCCGCCCTTCACCAAGCGGACTTCATGGCGTCTCTGGACATCAGGGACGCTTATCTTCATGTTCCCATTTGTCTCCGGCATCAGCGTTTCCTGCGCTTTGCGGTAAGGGATATACATTACCAATTTGTGGCACTTCCCTTCAGTCTGGCCTCGGCTCCTCGGGTCTTCACAAAGCTGTTGGCTCCGGTGCTGGCTCTATTGAGGCAGAGAGGCATTGCTGTGATAGCATACCTCGACGATCTGCTCCTGCGAGCGGAGTCAGCTTCAGCTCTGGAGGAAAATGTTGCTATCACCATGGCCTAGATGAGAGACTTCGGCTGGCTAATCAACCTGCAGAAGTCGACACTGACCCCATCCTGTCGTCTGGAATATCTCGGTCTAATATTGGACACGGAGCAGACGAAGGTGTTCCTACCTCCGGCCAAGTTGCTGACGCTACAAGCAGCGGTGCGAATCCTGTTGTCATGTCGGTGGTCCTCCTTACAGTTCTGTATGCGGGTGTTTGGGCTCATGGTCTCGGTCTTGGAGGAGATACCGTACGCCCAGAGTCACATTCGGCTCCTGCAGCGAGTGATCCTGTTACGGTGGGACAAGTCTTCGTTGTCCCTGGACCAGCTGATCAAATTGGATCATCAAACCAGGGGGATATTGACCTGGTGGCTCTGGGCCCCGGCATTGACTTTGGGAAAGTCGTTCCTTCCCCTGAATTGGTCGATAGTCACGACGGACGCCAGCCTATCGGGCTGGGGAGGAGTCCTGGGGCAGTTGTCTGCTCAGGGCCATTGGTTGACGCAGGAATCGCGCCTCCCGGTAAATGTGCTGGAGCTGAAGGCAATCGGGCTCTGTCTCTCCCACTGGTCGGCAAGGCTGAGCGGCCTCCCGGTTCGGGTTCAGTCGGACAACGCCACGGCGGTGGCGTATGTGAACCATCAGGGCGGAACAAGTAGCTCGGCAGCAGCTGTAGAGACTGCCCACATTCTGAAGTGGGCAGAACTTCACGTGGCGGCAATCTCCGCCATCTACATTCCAGGCGTAGAGTCGCCAGACTCTGGATCAGGGGGAATGGTCTCTGCATCCAGAAGTGTTCCTCCAGATTTGCAAACAGTGGGGCACGCCAGACGTGGACCTAATGGTGTCCAGGTTCAATCACAAGGTGCAGACGAAGGGATCCGTTGGCGGCCACCACGGACGCACTAGTCGCACCTTGGTTTCGGTACCGGCTTCTTTATGCCTTCCCCCCTCTCAAGCTTCTACCGCGGCTCCTGCGCAGGATAGAAGCGGAGGGATTCCCGACGATCCTGGTGGCTCCAAATTGGCCTCGGCGCCCTTGGTACGCCAACGTGGTGCGGATGGTGACGGAAGTTCCCTGGCGGCTCCCGCTTCGCGAAAATCTGCTGTCACAGGGACCCATCCTGCACCCTGCTTTACCCTCGCTGGCTTTGACGGCTTGGCTATTGAGTCCCAGGTGCTGAGGGATAGGGGCGTTTCTGACTCTGTGATCCCTACCATGCTTAAGGCGCGTAAGTGTACTTTGCGAAAGATATATCATCGTACCTGGAAGGCTTATACTGCCTGGTATGAGGCGGGGGGTTGGAACCCCTGCTCTTTCTCTATATCCCGGGTGCTGGCCTTCTTGCAGCAAGGCCTGGATAACAAATTGGCTTTGAGTACGCTCAAGGGTCAGATTTCGGCTCTGGCGATTCTTTTTCAGCGTCCTTTAGCTACGCATTCTTTGATACGTGATTTGTACAGGGTGTACATCATGTAGCTCCTCAAGTACGGTCGCCGTTGGCACCGTGGGATTTAAATTTAGTACTTTCAGTACTGCAGAAACCGCCATATGAGAAAATCAGGGATATTCCCTTACAATTGCTGTCACAAAAGGTGTTTTTTTTGGTGGCCATTACATCCGCTAGGTGGGTGTCTGAGTTGGCGGCTTTGTCATGTAGGTCTCCTTACTTGGTCCTTCATAAGGATAAGGATAAGGCGGTGCTGCGCCCTTCTCCTTCGTTCCTGCCGAAGGTTGTTTCCTCTTTTCACATTAATGAGGACATTGTTCTCCCTTCATTGTGTCCACACCCGTCTCATTCCAAGGAGATTGCTTTGCACTCTTTGGATGTAGTAAGGGCTCTGCGGGTGTATTTGTTGGCTACAGCTTCTTTTCGGAAGTCTGATGCTTTGTTTGTACTGAAGGAAGGGCCGCGCAAGGGTTTGGCAGCCTCCTCAGCTACTATATCCTGT
The DNA here is from genome assembly GCA_018402905.1 of Glandirana rugosa. Classification (NCBI taxonomy): domain Eukaryota; kingdom Metazoa; phylum Chordata; class Amphibia; order Anura; family Ranidae; genus Glandirana; species Glandirana rugosa. Next base: position 1,004,119 of record BLSH010088393.1, on the reverse strand, counting down.
TGGATTAGGCAGACGGTGACCCATGTGTTTACTGTTCGGGGCCAAGAACCCCCTTTTCCGGTCACGGCTCATTCCACCAGGGCAATTAGCACTTCCTGGGCTTTCAGACACCAAGCCTCGGTGTCTCAAGTGTGCAAGGCTGCTACATGGGCCTCGGTGCAGACTTTTGTTAAATTTTACAAAGTTGATGTGTCAGTATCCGCGGATGCTGCTTTTGGCCGCAAAGTTTTGCAGGCGGCAGTATAGGCGCGGCTGGCGCCACCTGAGAGGATTCTGTTGGGTACAGTTGTTATTGTTTACCCACCCCTCCTTAGATGACACTGCTTTGGGACATCCCCACTTATCAATATGAAGGCTGCGTCTGTCAGTGAACTTAAGAGAAAACAGGATTTTTTAACTTACCGTAAAATCCTTTTCTCTGAGTTCACTGACAGACGCAGCACCCGCCCCTCTGTTTTGCGTTTGTATTGCTTGTTACGAACTGATATGCTATGCAGAGCTGGGGGGTTATGTGCTAGTGAGGACGGCCCCCTGGGAGGGGTCGGCTGGCTTTTTTTCTATCTGCCTAGTCTACTCCTAGTAGGATGTGCATAAACCCCACTTGTCAATATGAAGGCTGCGTCTGTCAGTGAACTCAGAGAAAAGGATTTTACGGAAAGTTAAAAAAATCCTGTTTTTGCTACTCATGTGACAGCACAGGCTATTCACAGGTGTAAAAAAACTGCTGCTTGGGTAGCTCTGTTGCCACACATTCGCCAACTGTTGATGGCAAATATGCAGTTTGCATATGCAAACTTAGGGTGGCTATAACTTTTGCAATTTTCTTTCCTTCAGCCGCTAGTTGGAATCCCTGCCTCTGTTCTATTGTATTCTGACAGCAGGAGGTTTCCTCACTTTCAGAATACATTGATTAGTATTGCCAGCTGTAGCCACCAGCAGTAATCGTACAAAAAAAAACCTGGCAGACTGATTAAACTGAAGACGTTTGATAGATTCCTAATCATGAGCTTTTCATGGGTGCTGCCTGGTGGGTTTCTGATAGATTGAATGCCAAATGTTACCAGTTTCTATCCCAAGAGACATTGCCAGCTGATCCTTCCTCTGGAATAGTCAGGCAGGCTGTGTTTGGGCACCCATTTGCTGTTGTTTCTCTGAGTATACATTTGGTACTCTCTCTTCTCTTTGGCATAATAATGCAAGGTCAGGTGATGCAAGCATGCACACTTATACCATGGTCCTGTATGACAGCTTAGTCAGGCCTATATGTTTACCTGTCATTAAACATCTATAGTGGGGCATGGCCAAACAGGGCATGTGAGCGGATTGTTCTCACGGAGCTCCCACACATAATCCGCCATATAATCCTTTCCCCGGCTAATCCATACTTCAGGACAGACACCGCTGCCTGCATCAGACCGCCAGGAACATGGCTGTACTGCTTGAGCTGTAATCCACCATGTCCAAGGGGAGTAAACACAGAGGAGGCTCCGCGGCCCAGGACGTCCAGCATGGCGTGGAGGAGTGGCTCATACAAAGAGCCACGAGGGGCACAGAGAAGCAGCAGAAGGACTTGGGAGCAAGAAGTAAGCTGCCGCACCCTACAGGTAAAGATAACCCTGGGGACATACAGTACTATGCTAAGAGACTGTCGGACATGAAGGGGCAGGCAGCGGAGGAACATAGAGATGACCTAGAGGACTCACAACCAGAACTGTTCACAGAGTAGGGGGCGGCCATGAGCGACGTGTCACAACGAGAGCATGAGCAGCACTCAGGGCAAATTTATGTAAGCCTTTTTCCTTGGAGGCTTTTGCTCATTTTCTTTCCATTTAATTTTTTAATTTTTCAATTTTTTAATTTATTATATTTCATTTTATTTATAATTTAGATGAATTCAAAATCTCATTTTTTGCAAGCTATTGATGGTATGCCATATGTATTTTCATTTTCAGATGGGCTTGCTCCTGACGAGTGATTATAAAAGATCACGAAACACGTAGAGCTACTAACGGTCCTATCAAAAAAACTATATTCATATTTATGATTCTTTATTGTATCTGATATGCTCATTTTATTGGTGTAACCCTTTGGAGTTGATATATGATTAGCTATGAGCTACAAATATTATTCAGCCCTGTGCGACCATATTGGGTGTCTTTGTGAACTACGTCTATTTGAAATAGTACAGTGTTATATTATATTTTTGTATATCTCTGTACCATTGTAGAGCATGGTCTCACATTGGTATGTTTGCATGATTTGAAAATAAATAACACTGCTTTCATATTCAAGTTTTTTTATTCACCACTGCACGCCTCATATAAAGTCCCGCTTTTGCCCCTTCCCCCTTTTACACTATGAGAGGTGTAACCATGCTCCACCAACACGCTGTTGGATATGACTAAACTTAAGAGTTTTTCTGTGGCACACTGCAGCAGGCATGGCACGGGGTAACTTTCAAAGGTTCAGCTGTTCGAAGGTACCGTTGTCCCTTCATGGATTGTTTTTTACATTTCTATTGGTTTAGCCAAATTTTGAGATGTCTAGCAGTATTCTGGTAACCATGTGGATGGGGGGCTGGCGGTATATGCCCATACAGTATCACCGTTCTGCCAGGCTTGTCCTATTTAAAGCTACAAGGGTTGGCAGCATCCTGAATGTACATGACTTTGAGTTTCCATGGCGGATGTACAAATAGTGACATGGAATGTCCGGGGTTTGGGAAGTCACCTTAAGAGAATGATGGTATCCTCGTGCTCCGAAAATACCACCCAGCACTTATCGGTTTACAGGAGACACATTTTACTAAGGAATCAGTGGGCTGTGTGGGATATCGGTGGGTGGGTAAAGCATACCATGCGGTTCACACCTCCTACTTTAGGGGGTTGAGTCTACTAGTGCACAGGAACTTGGACTTCCAGGAGCTCCACTCCTGCATTGACACTGAGGGGTGGTATGTTTTTGTTTACTGCAGATTGTATGCTCTAATGTGTGTGATAGCAATGGTGTACATACCTCCCCCATTCTCCACTGTGGTGTTGAGGGAACTGGTCATGTATGTAATGTCTAAACCAGATGTGCCGGTTTATATACTGGGGGATTTTAATGGGGTCTTGGACCCACACCTGGATAGACACCCGGTTAACTGTCAATCGACCTATAACAGGGGTACTGCCCTCTCAAGATTCTTACAGGAAATGGGCTGGGTGGACATATGGCGGGTAAAACATCCTCATGTGATTCAATACTCCTGTTTTTCTAAGACGCACTCTTCTCTCTCCCGTATTGACCTGTGTGTGGGATTCATAGATGCTCTTGGCACTGTCAGTGGGGCTGAATATGCTCCGAGAGGGGTCTCTGATCACTCTCCCCTCATTGTAAGAATCCGAGTGATGCGGAGCACTAACCTGGTGAGGGCACAGTGGCGTTTAAACGCTTTCTGGCTGGATCTGATACCACCTGAGGCCAATATAGGGACCCAAATTGAACGATATTTTGTTGATAATGTTGGGTATGAAGCTACCCTAACATGGTGTGATGCCTTTGAGTGCTTTCTCAGAGGGGTATTCATTTCAGCCATCAATGGTATTAAAACAAAGTCTAGGGCGTATGAAGAGCAATTAACTAAAATGGTTGAGGACCTAGAAGCACAATATAAAGCTAACCCAACAGACAGGCTCAGGGATTCGTGGATAACAGCTCAGGAAGACTTGAACAAAACGATTAGTATGAAAGCAGAAAAGAAGCGATTCTTCTCTAAGGTGACATTTTTTGAGGAGGGGAAGCAGACGGGGCAACTTCTTGCAAAGATTGTTATTGTCAGGCTCTCAGCTCCTGCTATAGGAGCCCTGAAGCTGCAAAATGGTAGAGTAGTTAACACACCTGAAGGGGCATGACAGAGCTGGTATGCTTCTATGAGGATCTGTATGCTTCCAGGGTGGATTACACTCAAGAAGATCTTGAGATGTACCTGCAGGAGGTACCCCTGCCTTGACTTAGTGTCCCAAAAGACAGCTTTAGATGCACCCATTACAGTCCATGAGTTGCAGGAGGCGGTGAAATTATTCCCTTCATCCAAGGCCCTGGGTGTTCCAAAAGTATGCAGACCTACTGCTGCCCAAACTCCTGGAGGTGCTGAACGAGGCCAGACACCAACAAAGGTTGCCAACCTCCATGTCCCGAGCTAGTATAGTCTTGCTCCTCAAGCCTGATAAGCCTGCCACTGAACCCAGTTCCTACAGGCCCATCTCACTGCTTCAGGCTGACATAAAGATCCTGGCAAAAGTGCTTGCTAGGAGAGTAAACAATTTTGTAACTAGCCTTATCCATGATGACCAGGCGGGATTTATGCCCAATAAATCGACGGCGGTTAATCTTGGACGACTATATGTCAACATGCAGACACCAGCTGATAATGCGGGGAATAGGGCCTTGCTATCACTTGATGCCAATAAGGCATTCGATAGTGTAGAATGGGGGTACTTGTGGGCAATCCTAGAGAAATTTGGGTTTGGTGACACTTTCATTTCGTGGGTGCGCTTGTTATACCAGCAACCACAAGCATCCATTAGGGAGAGCGGATCAACGTCTGCTTGTTTTTCCTTGAAGAGAGGGGCCAGACAGGGATGCCCCCTATCCCCGCTTCTATTCGCGTTAGCGATAGAACCCTTGGCAGCCAAAATCAGAGCCCATGACGGAGTAACGGGGTTTTGGTATGGAAAGCTGCAGGACAAAATACTGCTCTATGCAGATGACATGCTTCTTATGTCAGGGGATTCGGAAGCCTCCTTAAAAATGGTAATGTCTATTATTACTGAGTTTGGTAAATTTTCAGGCCTAACGATAAATTGGACTAAGTCAGCCCTTCTGCCCCTAGATCGGAAGGTACACCCACAATTGGAAACGTACTGCCCGGTTCCTGTGGTAAAAACATTTAAATATCTAGGTATAGTGATATCCCCCTCAATACTAGATTTTTGTAGACTCCGCATCCAACCATTGCTACTCGGATTCGTGGCCAAGTCAGGATCTGGAATAAACTCTGGCTCTCAGTGGCAGGCAGGGCCAATTTAATCAAAATGGTTCTGATGCCCCAGTTGTTATACCACCTGCACAATTCCCCAGTAGTGATCCCCCTAAAATTTTTTCGAGTGGTCAACACCATTTTTAGATCCTCATTATGGAAGGGCAGGATGTCACGCATTAAACTGGAGCAAATGCAGAAGCCTAAGGATGCGGGAGGTTTGGCGCTACCAAACCCATGGCTGTATTATTTGGCCTCCCAGCACCAACACTTTGTGGGCGGCATGACGCAAGACACAACTAGTGCCACACTAACCATAATGTTAGATTACACTGAGGCGACTTCGCTGCCAGAAGGACTGGAGGCACAAACATTTTCTAAGTCTAACAAACTATGCCCGACATATAGGTTACTGCAAAAAATATGGGATAAGGTCAAACAACTACAGGGTGTACAGGGTCTCACTACTTATAGCCCTATATGGGACAATTACATATTCCCTGAACTTCTTAAGCTACAACATGCTACTAGGTGGCGCAGACTTGGCACAACACATATGAAACAAATCTTTGAAAATGGGGCCCTGCTGTCCTTTGCACAATTACAGCACAGATACAAAATTCCACACACTATGTTGTTTTACTATATGCAGCTCAAACATGCCATTAAGTCGCAGAGGGCCTTAAATGCACCTGTGTTCTGTACTACACCGGTGTTCTTGCTATTGCAGCAGACCTCATCTACCAAGCGGTTTATCTCTAATTGCTATGCCTGTCTATTGGGCATGAACTTGGAGAACTATCCCAGCTCTGCATGTGAAAGATGGGAGGCAGATGTAGGGGAAATACAGGCAGAGCTATGTGAGGAAGTCCTGGAGAATGTCTGACTGTGTTCCCTGAGTATAGCACAAAAAATGTCCCAGTTATATATCCTATTGCGAACACATTATACTCCCCTTAAACTTAACAAAATGGGACTTCCTCAGGACTCTAAATGTGGGAGGTGTGAAAGAGAAGTGGGGGACTTGATTCATCTCCTGTGGAGGTGCCCAAAGCTCCATCGTTATTGGAGATCAGTGGTAGCAGCAATTGTTGACGCTCTGCAGGTCTCGATTCCGATGGACCCTAAACACTGCATCTTGGGTATGCTGGACAGCATTATCTTGGATAAGTACGTCAAGGAGGCGGCGGCACGGGCATTGTTTCAGGCCCACAGGCTCATACTTCTGCACTGGGTCTCTCCGGACCCCCTCATGATTAAACAGTGGGTGGATCAGGTGGGCATAATGCTTAGATATGAGAAACTTCTCTATCAACATAGGGGAAGTCCCCTCAAGTTTGAGAGGATATGGGGCAACTGATTGCAAACTCCAGGTATCGCTCCCACTGATATGGTAATGGGAAGACTGCTCATTTAACTGGTGGATGACACTAACTTACAGAGTGGGTGGGCACAGGACCACTGTGAGAGAAGAACTGTTCAAGATGCACGATGAGGGATGGGGGGATTTAACCACTTCAATACAGGACATTTATACCCCCTTCCTGCCCAGACCAATTTTCAGTTTTCAGCGCTCTCACACTTTGAATGACAATTACTCTCTCATGCTACACTGTACCCAAACAAAATTTTTATAGTTTTTTTTACACAAATAGAGCTTTCTTTTGGTGGTATTTAATCACCTCTGGGTTTTTTATCTTTTGCGACATAAGTGAAAAAGGTGAGAACATTTTGAAAAAAACACACTTTTTTTTAGTTTCTATGATAAAATTTTGCAAATAAGTAATTTTTGTTCATAAATTTGGGCCAAAACCTATGCTGCTACATATCTTTTGTAAAAATAACCCAAATAGGTGTATTATTTGGTCTGTGTGAAAGTTATAGAGTCTACAAGCTATGGTGCCAATCATTGAAAATTGGTCACACCTGATGCACTGATGGCCAGGGCCGGCTCTACCACTAGGCTGAGTAGGTGGCCGCCTAAGGCGCACTGCCACCTAGGGGAGCCTGGCCACTGTTGATCTGTCACTGGCTGCTCTGAATTGATTCATGTAAAAACTGACACTGTCTGACTGAGATAATGAGATTGTATTATCACATGCCATTTGCAAATGTAGTTTTAAAATAGTATCTTTGATTTTTTTTCACACAAA
>BLSH010088393.1:971059-986654 GCA_018402905.1 Glandirana rugosa | reverse complement strand
GCCTTGGTTTTTCCACACGCTTCTTGCGACCCTGTTGGCTATTTTGAATGAAACGCTTGATTGTTCGATGATCACGCTTCAGAAGCTTGGCAATTTTAAGAGTGCTGCATCCCTCTGCAAGATATCTCACTATTTTTGACTTTTCGGAGCCTGTCAAGTCCTTCTTTTGACCCATTTTGCCAAAGGAAAGGAAGTTGCCTAATAATTATGCACACCTGATATAGGGTGTTGATGTCATTAAACCACACCCCTTCTCATTACTGAGATGCACATCACCTAATATGCTTAATTGGTAGTAGGCTTTCGAGCCTATACAGCTTGGAGTAAGACAACATGCATAAAGAGGATGATGTGGTCAAAATACTCATTTGCCTAATAATTCTGCACACAGTGTATATATATATATATATATATATATATATACATACACACGCACAGCTGCTGCCCTGTACGATAAAACTGCTACAGGGTGGACTGCAACTGGTTAAACTTTTTTTTTTAAGAAGTATGTTTTTTTTCCCCCCATTATACTTACCTAGGTGGATACAGCATTGGTCCAATGCTGCATCTGTCCTTCGGCACTTCTACACTGAGACCTGAGCGTTCGGACACTGCTGATGGCTCAGTTCTCAGAGCTCCCTGAGCAGAGAGCTGCTGACTGTCAATCAGCAGCTCTCCACTCTGCTCCCCCATGCTCACTGGAGCAACAAACTGTGGAGGGGGCGGAGCGGCCGTCTCAGGCTCTCAGCGGCTCCCTGAGAGACTGAGACGGGTGTCAATCTAGGCAACTGGCAGATCCCGACTCCCATTGTTGTGATGACGCGGTGCCTGGACTGATTCCTGTGACATCAGCAGGGAGCAGACTTCAGCCTGCCCTCTGCTGAAAACAAGTCACCGGAGTGCAAAACTAATTGCACTCCTGTGATCCATAGGAGACGTACAGCCAAATGAGCTTTGGCTGTACTTCTCCTTTAACATTTCTTCTGTTGCTTCCTGGTTTCTGGCCTAGGCCAAAATGATATCATACATCCCAAGAGTCTTCATGGACATTTTTTCTTTCATCTGGAGGAGGAGAAAATGTGTTATCTCCATTAACCAGTTCAGCCCCAGAAGGATTTCCCCCTTTAGGACCAGAGCACTTTTTGCGATTTGGCACTGCGTCGCTTTAACTGACAATTGCGTGGTCTTGTGATGTTGTACCCGAAAAAAATTGGCATCCTTTCTTCCAACAAATAGAGCTTTCTTTTGGTGGTATTTGATCGCCTCTGCGTCACTTCTGATCACCGCCATAAACAAAGAGCGACAATTTTGAAAAAAAAAAAACAATATTTCTTACTTTTTGCTAAAATACATATCCAAAAATATATATATATAAAAAAAATGTATTCATCAGTTTTGGCTGATATATATCCTTCCTCATATTTTTGGTAAAAAAAAAATAACAATTGGCGTATATTGATTGTTTTGCGCAAAAGTTGCAGCGTTTACCAACGATGAGAAATAATTTCTGGGGTTTTTATCTTTTTTTTATTTTTTACTAGTAATGGCGGCGATCTGCGATTTTTGGCCGTACTGCAATATTGCCGCGGCCATGTCGGACACTTTTGACACTTTTTTGGGACCATTGACATTTATATAGCGATCGGTGCTATGAAAATGCACTGATTACTGTGTAAATGTCACTGGCAGGGAAGGGGTTAACATAGGGGCGATCAAAGGGTTAACTGTGTTCCCTGGGAGGTGTTACTAACTGTGTGGGGGCTGGGCTGAGTGGGGGAGGAGAGTGATCGCGGCTCCCATATACAGGGAACATGCGATCACACTCCTTCTCCCCTGTCAGAACGGAGATCCGTGTGTTCACATACACAGATCCTAATTCTGTTACTGCGGGGAAGCGATCGCGTGTAGCTGGCAGACATAGAGTTCCCCCTACCTGCTCCCCCAATACACAGTGAGTGCCCGAGCGCGCCGTCGGAGGCGCGCTCCCAATCAGTGATCCTGCAGCCGCCGTCAGGTGACGGCGGTTTGTGATATCGAGCCATGTTGCCGCCGTCAATCCACAGCGGGCGGTCGGTAACTGGTTAAGCACACCCTCCTGCCTGCATGCCTGAGCTAAGGGGGGCAGATATATTCCAGGAAATAAATGCTACAATAATCATCTGCCCTTATTTAAGATTACTGCCAATAGAAATGCTAGGGGTGTGTTTTTCAAAGTGATTTCTCAACAAAATAAAGCATGGAGACATGGATGGACAGAAGATTTTGCTTTGAATATTAAAAATGAATTAAATAGGAATTCCTGACACCCCCCAGTCAGTACATCAGTATTGATCAATTTTCAAATATATATATACTATAGATTGTAGACGCTAACGTTCACACTGACTAAATATTATACACTGATTTAGGTTATTTTTTTACCAAAGAAATGTAGCAGAATACATTTTGGCCTAAATTTATGAAGGAAGATGATTTTTTTGCAATTTTTTTTTTTTTAGGAATTTTAAGTCTTCTTTCATTTTATAGCAAAAATAAATAAATAGAAAACCCAGCGGTGATTACATTTAACCAAAAGAAAGCTATATCTGTCTCAAAACAAGGATTAAATATGTCATTGGGGTACAGTGTTGCCAGGCTGAGTAATTGTCATTTAGTGTGACAGTCGGCAAAATCAGAAAAATAGCCTGGGCAGGAAGTAGGTGAAATTGTCTGGACTTGAGATGGTTAAAGCTGAATATAGATGGATCAAAGTTCAGCAAGGACAGGACACATTTTGATCCACCTATGGCCATTCCTGTTCATGAAAAAACATTCTTGTTCAGTCATTTGGCTGCAGTGCTGATCAGTGTATTCTGGCAGTGGAGGAGTCCCAGTGTCACAATACAATGGCGAGTGTTCCCCCATCCACCTGACTTTGTGGATGAGGGAATTCATTTCATTTTTTTGATCAGCCAGCTTAAAGCACATCTCATCATAACATTGATCAACAAAAGACATTTTTAAGCATCTAATATGTATATTTTTAGTATTATTTATCTATATTTTATTTTATTTATTTTTAGGTTCACACAAAGTTTCACTGCAAACAGGCTCACACACCAAGTACAGACACTTCCTGTATTGTTTTCTCCTATGGCGGCACCACTCTTGCTACACGAGGAGGTAGGTACTAAAAGTCTCATGGTGAAGAAGACATTCTAAACAAAAGCACTTCCTGTATTGTTTTCTCCTATGGCGGCACCACCCTTGCTACACGAGGAGGTAGGTACTAAAAGTCTCATGGTGAAGAAGACATTCTAAACAAAAGCATCATTGAGATATGCTGGTGTTCTGTCAAAATTGCCAACTCGTCGAAATCTCCAACCACGTCACTGCCGGGGACTCTCCAGCATCAGTAAACTTGACTGTTTTGACACACCAGCAGTGTATACTCTCCAGTACATGACGAGTTTGCAGTTTTGACACAACTCCGGCAGTGTGTACACTACAGTACACTACAAGTTGGCTGTTTTGACAGAACAGCACCTAAGGAGGAAAAAAGTTGTCGCCGCCTTGGAGACGGCCATGTTGTTGGTTAGTATTGGGCAGACTTACAATGTCCCCACATAAAATCGTGTACCAGAGTTTATACGCTACCGCTGTTGTGTCAAAACAGGCAAGTTGTCCAAATCTCCAATTACTGATGCTGGAGAGCAACCGCAAGTTGCGTGGTTGGAGATTTTGACAAGTTGGCTGTTTTGACAGAACATCGGAATAAGGAAAAAATATTTACAATTCGGATATTGTTCATATAGTTGTTCATAAAAAAGGTATACAGTCGAATCAGCCTTTCTCAACCAGGGTGCCATCTGGGTTCGTCAGGGGTGCCAAAACACATTTATGTGGCATCAGGGAAGTGGGCTTTCTTTTATGGTGCTGCACATGTTATAGGGCTGTATAAGGGATAATAAAAAAAATCAGGAGATATCCATTACCATTTACCTCCAAACAAACGTCCCATTTGTCCTGAATATAGAAGGAAAGTTGTAATTTACCTGGGATGCGTCTAGATTTTGCATACTTGAAGGTATTTGTGACTGAAAGAAAGGTTGGGAAACACATGTCTAGGCATTGGATGCATGCTTATAGTACCTGCTTTTTCCTCTTTCTTTTCTTACCTTCATGTTTGGTGTACTATGGCCCCTAACTGTTTAGTAGGGAAAGGAAGTCCTAAAAGTTGCACATGACCTTAAAAGCCTATAAGGAGATTATGACAGCCTCAGCCCAGGCCACGCCCCCAACACATTTAAATCTGCCTCCAGGGCTTCAACATGGGCATCACTAAGATTAAGCTCCAGAGGTGAAGTGCAACATGTTGGGGGAGTACCCTGGTTTGAGACCGGGCTGAGACTGTCATACACCTCCTTACAGAGTTTTGCTGTGATATGCGACTTTTAGGACCTCCTTTCCCTATTGGATGTCTTTAGCTGGGGCAAGGTGTATCCTTGTTGGCACTCCTAGTGGTATGTCATGCAAGGAGGCTTGTTGGAGTCTTGAGCAGCACCTGTGATCTTTGTTGTGGGCCCTAACTGTTTAGCCCACACCTACAGCCGTGTCCAAAAGTTTTGAGAATGACACAACTATTAATGTTCACAAAGTCTGCTGCTTCCGTGTTTTTAGATCTTTTTGTCAGATGTTGTTATGGTATACTGAAGTATAATTACAAGCATGTCAGAAGTGTCAAAGGCTTTTATTGACAATTACATTAAGTTTATGCAAAGAATCAATATTTGCAGTGTTGACCTTTCTTCTTCATGACCTCTGCAATTCGCCCTGGCATGTTGTCAATCAACTTCTGGGCCACATCCTGACTGATGGCAGCCCATTCTTGCATAATCAATGCTTGGAGTTTGCCCGACTTTGCAGGGTTTTTTTTGTTCACCTGCCTCTTGAGGATTGACCACAAGTTCTCAATGGGATTAAGGTCTGAGGAGTTTCTTGGCCATGGACCCAAAATGTTGATATTTTGTTTCCCAAGCCACTTAGTTATCACTTTTGCCTTATGGCAAGGTGCTCCATCATGCTGGAAAAGGCATTGTTCCTCCCCAAACTGTTCTTGGATGGTTGGGAGATGTTGATCTCGGAGGAAGTTTTTGTACCATTCTTTATTCATGGCTGTGTTCTCAGGCAGAATTGTGAGTGAGCCCATTCCCTTGGCTGAGGAGCAACCCCACACATGGATGGATTCAGGATGCTTTACTGTTGGCATGACACAGAATTGATGGTAGCTCTCACCTTTTCTTCTCTGGACGAGGTTCCAGATGCCCCAAACATTTGGAAAGGGGAGAAGAAAATGACTTTACCCCAGTCCTCAACAGTCCATCCCTGTAACTTTTGCAGAATATCAGTCTGTCTCTGATGTTTTTCCTGTAAAAAAAGTGGCTTCTTTGCTCCCCTTCTTGACACCAGCCCATCCTCTTTGCCTCAATGTAGGAGATGGTCCTGATGGTTGCTGGACTTTCTTGGGTGTCCTGAAGCCATCTTCACACATGCAGTGGAAATATTTTTTATGGGATTAAAGAGGTTGTAAAGTCAGAAGGTTTTTTATCTTAATGCATTCTACGCATCAAGATAAAAAAACCTTCTGTTTGCAGCAACCCCCTCAGCCCCCCTAATACTTAGCTGAGCCCCATCTCTATCCTAAAATAACAAAAGATGTGCATATCTTGTGATATTGTAAATCAATAAATAACTATCATATAATGTAAAAAAGTCCCGATCTATGAATTTGTGACTTGACTTCACCAAATCTTCAGTGTAACCGAAAAAATTCCAATAATGTGCTTGATAAGTCCAACCACTCACCAGAAACTGGAAAAAATCCAGCATAAGATAAACATCATGCAATGTGCCTGGGAACAATTCATCACACGCGGCACCTCCACCAATCCGTATACTCACCAGATAATAAATGATAATGCGCCTTAGATTATTGCTCTTAAGGGAGAGACATCTTGCCCTGGTATATTGGTAGGGTGGTGGTTCTCGGTAGGATTAGGCACTGTGCATAAAAATCTCACCCGTGGGAGCACAAAGGATGCTCATATAATGTAATAGTTTATTAAACTTAAAATCAAGTACAAAAAAAGTTGCAGCATAAAACAAATAGGCCAAGAACTTACATAATCAGCCACCGCTCCTGCCACGAGGACACGGTGGTAATAGCATCAGCATGTAGGCTCCTCCTACAGCAGCTTTTCTGTACTTGATTTTAAGTTTAATAAACGACTACACTATATGAGCATCCGAAGGTGTCGGGTTCTTACAGCTGAATTACTAAATGATATTTTATCACTAAACAAACATGACAGCTTGGCAGATTCTGAAAAATATCTCTTGCACTGGAAATTCCTGGAAACAAGTAGGTAAGTAAAGCCATATCTGCTCATGTGTCTGCTAAGGGGGCCAGAAGCAGAAGGGGCCCAATAACTATTGACCTATAAATTTGGATAATATTAACACGTACAGTATATCAGGGTGGTCAAATTAAATGGAATTCAGGAGTCAGTTTGTCCAATCCAGGAGCCAGATCCATTGACAACAAAAAGTTAGGCAACAGCTGTAATTTTTAAGGAGTATTGTCTTTTTACACGCCCGATCAGCACCGCAGGTTATAGCCTGCAACGCTGATCAGTGTATTCGAACAATGGGGAAGTCTCGGCACTGTCGGAATACAATGACACAGCAGCGATGATTCCCCCATCTAACGTATGGGCTACTTAAAGCGGAGTTCCACCCTTTCCTTATGTTTATTAAAAGTCAGCAGCTACAAAAAAGTGTAGCTGCTGACTTTTAACAAACAGACACTCACCTGTCTCCCGGTCCAGCGATGGAGCCGCACGGAGCCTCGCTCCTCTCCCCCTCCCCTCCGCGACGCCGGCATTGCTACTGTGGGCACCCGGCCGCGGCTTCACGGCCGGGCGCACACTGCGCATGCGCGAGTGGTGCTGCGCTTTGTGATTGGTCCCGAAGTCTTCTAGGACCTGTCCTGTGTCCCAGAAGACTTCAGGAGGGAGGGGGAAGGAGACCTTCCACTTCCGATCGCCTAAGTCAACCGGGGCGGAAGTACCCCTAAAAATCGGGTATCCCCACCCCACCTTCTCCCCAAAAGCTCAGTTTCAGCATCCGGAGCTGGGGAGGAGGACTTAAAGCGGAAGTTCCACTTTTGGGTGGAACTCCGCTATAACTGGCTTCTGGGATGTCTCGAGCCCTGATGTATATAGTTTGAAAACCAGTATACAAATTGCTAAGCTGTTGTAATTTGGTTTCTGTAGATTAATTTCTTTTGAAGATTAAAGAAGTAGGGGCACCTTCAATAGTTTTTGATATGGGGCTCCCATTACATATGGTTACCGTACATCCCTACCTTAGATGCAAGACATTGTAGATTGTACATGGCAAAAGTAATTGGGCTTGCAAATAGCTTTACAAACCTGAAAGAAAACCGTTGTAAATACAGCTAACTTTCCAAATATATTGGAGAATTTAATGATGATTGGTGCAGTGAAATGCGACAAATCAGATTATGTCATTGGTTTCCTGCATGGAATTAAGTCATCAGTTGAAATCTTTTGGCAGCTCTAGGATTTTTCTTTTCTTTGCGCTGCTTTTTTAAAATGAACTATTTTGTTGCCTTTAGTTCTCTTTGCTACTTTGTCAAAATGAAGTTGTAGTAATGTGAGGATCAGATAACTCCAGTCATCTAACAATCTTCACTTATGCTTTCCCCAGGACGCCCGTGATAAGAGCTATTCAACCATGATGTAGCTCCACATAATCTATTTTTCATCTGGTAAATGTAGAAAATGAGCTTGGATTGTGCAGACTGTCAGACACTGCTGATTAGAGGATTTGTAGGACTACGCTACAGATCTCCTTTAACCCATTGTGATCTGTGTACCTTCTAGTCATGTTGTAATTATATCATTTAGCCTTTCCTTCTAAAAAAATCCAATTAACTGGCTAGTATGCCAACTTGCTGACTTTGTTTCTGGGTAACTCCATAAACATGCATGCTAGGCTTGCTTTTACTTGTGGGTGGGGGCATAGGTGCTGGACAAAAGAAGAGACGCCTCTCTGTTTTGGATTAATACTGGGATATAAATGTTCTAACAAATTCTTCAGTACTTTCAGAGTTACTGAGCTGGAATAAATAGGAAACTAGAGAATAATCAGACGTTGCTATCTACATTCTTTCCCTGGGTCATTGACTTGAACTGTTGAAGCCAGAGGTTCAACACCACAGCCAGACACCTAGCATTTTTAGCATAAAAAGGCTCCATTGTCAGCTTGAATGTTTCTTTTAGGAAAGCTTTCATTTGATTATACTTCTTTTTCTCAGTGCCAGGATATTCTGCAACAATTCTTGCTGTTGGCTGTGCTGTAGAACTTCTATGGGTCAGTGGGCAGTACAACTTCATGAAGTTTTGAAGGTCTAGATCATGGATCTCCAAACTATGGCCCTCCAGCCGTTGCGGAACTACACATCCCATGCATTGTAAAACTCTGACATTCACAGACATGACTAGGCATGATGAGAATTGTAGTTCCTGAAGGATTGAAGCTCACAACTGGCCCTTTCAAGGAAATATTTGCACTGACTTTAGCAGCACTGTTTTAGCACCAAGGGTGGAGGACAATGGACCTTGTGAACTATTTGGAGCGTTGCTGCACTTAGTGCAATATATTATTAATGAAGCACAATTCCTTCAACTGACACCAACAGTAGGGCACTATTCCTATCACTGACGCCAACGGTGAGGCACGCTTCCTTCTACTGACACCAACTATGGGGCACTCTCCCTCTCACTGACAACAGTGATTATTCCACCTGCTGACACTAACCACAGGGCACTATTGCTCTCACTGATACCAACGATGGGGCACTATGCTTTCAAGTGACATCAACAGTGGGGCACCATTCCTCTCAATGACACTAATGATGGGACACTATTCCACTGACCACCACTTGAGAGACTGTCTACTCCCACGGATGCTAGGGCAGTTTCTACTCCCACAGTCTGGCCCCCCTAAAATCTGAAGGACAATAAAATGGCCATTTGTTTAGAAACCCCTGGTCTAGATATCTGTAATCCTAGAAATGTCAAGCAGTGTTGTGACCCAACTAGTTCTCTAATCCTCCTCTTGTCATCAGTATTGCTTATAGGCTTTTCTAGATGATATTCATCCCATTACTAACTTACAATAAATTGTTTTGCACTGTGTCTCTGTGTGGAGGAGGCTATGTTGGTAGAGGCAGGCTTGCCCTATTTAACTCGATGAGTGATTTTGGCAAGCTGTGTCGCTTGTCAAACTGCAGCCTAAGTTAAAATGCTGTGGCATGGGAACAGCCCCATCTGGCTGTTAGTTTACAGTTCAGGTGGTAAACCGCAGATGAGCCGCACATTTTTACTACCCTCTGACCAACCTATTTCATGAGCAATTGTACCTATTACTCCTAGCGCCAGATGGTTATTTTCTATATGCTTACATAATTACATACCTTCCCAGGTCCAAAATTAAAGTGTTGCTGAAACCAAAAGATTAAAATCAGTCTGTATATGCAGTAAAGCATGCTTGCTATACTCACTGTGGAACCTAAGGTGTTATTCCTCCACATTGTGTAAAGAGGGAGTTTGATCCTGTCTTCTCTGATCCTCCCCTTCTTCCATTGTCTCTAATCTATCTCCTGATAAGACGGAGCCTTTGGAGTCCCTCTGCACATGCTCAGTTTGGTGTATATTGCTAGAAAGTTCTTTTTTTTTTCTTGGGAGGGCACGTGTGATCAGCACAGGGCCAATCAGCACTGTCCAGAGAGGGTCAGGGGTCATGCATCCTCATAGGACACTCAGAGTAGAATGAAACTCCTCCTAAAAGCTTTAACCAGACACTGATAGAAGTCACAAGACTGCTATATACTGCTGATGAGAAAAGGTTTTGAGCAGGTTATATTTACTAAAATAATTGCATTTCCATGATCTGTGCACTGTGGGATACCAGGTATTTTGAATGCAGGCTCCTGGGTTTAGTAAAACTTTAATATTGAGCAGAATTAAGTTCAGCACTCCACAACAGTCCACATTTCTGATGTGGCTCACCCCGATGTTAAAGTGATTGTAAAGGCAGGTGTTTTTATTTATTTTATTTTTTTTATCTTAATGCATTCTATGCCCCCTTGTGACGTTGCAGACCGGTGCATGCTGGGTCGGTGATGTCACAAGGGGCGGGGCCACCAGGGGACATCACCAGATGGCCCCGCCCCTTACCTATATAAGAAATGTCAGAGGGCGGAGCCTGCAGTAGGCAGCCAGCCTTCACAGACAACGTGAGCTTCATTTTTTATTTTCGGGTTAGGGGGGCAGCATGATTGACTGTGGATTTCTATCGAGGGGCACTCTTTTTTTTTTTTTTGTTTTTTTTTCCTTTTTGTTTTTTTTAATAAAAAAAATTGTCAAAATCTGTCTGTGTGTTTTTATTACCTTGTGAAAATGTTTTTGGTGAATGGGTAGGGGTACGATTTACCCGATACTCATTCACATTGTAGGGGGGGCCAGGATCTGGTGGTCCCTTTTCCTAATCGGCTTTCAGATTCCGATTAGCCCCCTGGGCACGGTTGTGGGGATAATGCCCTTGTCCCCATCAACATGGGGACAAGGTGCTTTGGGGTGGGGGGGCAGAGCCCCCTCCCCCACACCAAAGCACCCACCCCCCATGTTGAGGGCATGCGGCCTGGTATGGTTCGTGGGGGGCGCTTGCTTGCGCCCCCCTTTCCTGACCTGCTGGGCTGCATGCTTGGAAAAGGATCTGGTATGGATTTTTATTTGGGGGGGGGGCCCACGCTGTTTTTTAAATTTTGGTGTGGGGTTCCCCTTAAAATCCATACCAGACCCGAATGGACTGGGGGGGAGCCCATTCCGTGTTTTTTTCATACCTTTTAATTGTCAGCTTTTTTTTTTTTTTACAATCAGCTATGTGCGGGGAAGCCTGCTGACAGCTGATGAATCATCGCTTGTTAAGAATGCAGTGGCCGGCTTCCCGGCCCGCTGTTTAGCAACCAGCTTACCGATAATTCGAACAAATACCGCATGCGGTATTTATCTACAAATTCTTAGTGAAATGAACACTTACACAGTTGTTACCGCATACAGTATTTTGCCGCATAAGATTTGCCTTGATTTAACTCTTAGTGAATTGACCCCTAAGGCTCTCTCACCGCTGGCAATTTCAAAATGCTGCAAAATGCAGAGCGCATTTGCGATGCCATTACTTCTTAATGACATCCCAATCACTCTGCTATTTTGCTGCTCTGTAAATCGCTCTGCAATCACAAAGCGATACATTGTCGCTCAAAAAGGAGCATGAGTGGTGTCGCGCATTGCGATTTACAGAGCGGCAATTTCGGCAAAATCGTGGCACCAGTGGGGTGTCATTAGAAGTAATGGCATCGCAAACACGTCCCGCGTTTTGCAGCAATTTGGAATCGCAGTGGATGGAGAATGGAGCCTAACGCAGATCAGCCCTTTGCTGTAGCCACTCCACTGTTAGTTACAATGTTGCAGTCTAATAGCTAGGGGGGAGGAGACTGAGGAAATGCTTCCATATGAGTCATCTCAGCATAGCCGGAGTCACTTGACTGAAGCTCCACAGACCACGTTAGTGCTCATGCACACGGCAGCTCAAAAAAAAAAAGCTGCTTTTACAGGCATTTGAGCTTTTATTTCTCTCCGCCTAAAAGCTTGAAGAAGCTTCTGCTTTTTTGTGTTCTTTTGTTTTTTAGTTTTTATTGAGCTTCTTTGATCTTTTTGGAGCATAAGCTTTTTTTTTTTTTTTCTTTTTTGCAAAGCCTCACCTCAGCTCATTTTTTTTTTGTACGCTTTTTTGCCTGTTTTTGGGCACTTACGGGTCTTTTCAGCTCGAAAGCTCCTCTCAAGAATGCAATTTTTTTTCTGCCTGTAAGAGCGTATGACTGTAAACATGCAGCTTTTTGAAATTGATACTGTTTCTGTATATTGTGACATATCAGAAATGTATGCCATATATGCAGACTTATTACTGAATGGTCCAGTTACCAAAGACTTGGTACCTGGGTTTTGTCTAGCACTGACGGGGTATACAGGCATAGGAGCACTCATGGTAACAGCATAATTATTACAAAGTGGCTAGCTTGGAAAACAACATGGCATAACCAGTAGTTCTGCTTTAAATCTGACAAATGAAAGAGACATGTAAGTATTTTAATTCCCAGTAAAAAGTTCTTCTGGGGGAACCATTTCCTCCGATTTCCTGTAGATATAAAAACTGGGCTTTTGTGCCTGTTATTTAGGTTTAAAGCTTGCGTTTTTCAAACCCCTACAAAACCATTCTCTTGAGAGGATAAGGCGAGTTATTGGTGAGAAACCTGCAATATTTTATGCTTCTTTTTTTTCATTAATGTGTTGTGACTGTAGTTTGATGACTCACTTGTACCCTATCCAGAAATGGAGCAGTAAGGTAGCGTAAATCCAACTTAGAGTAGTTAGCTGGAAGAGGACCAACTAACCCAGATGTGTGCTGGGTTTTACAGTAACACACCTGCTCAATGTGTAGATTAAAATAAGACACGTTTTAACTCCTGCAACCCGGTCCTCAGCTCAGGAGTCCATGACACTGGGTAGGCTTGGCTGGCCATTAAGGGTTAAATGCAAAGAAAAACCTGGTCCCTACAAGAAATGCTCTTCTTTCCCAGTATGATGAATTCATTCTATGCTGTAATGTCAGTGACAGATTGTGCTTTTCTTTT
The DNA here is from genome assembly GCA_018402905.1 of Glandirana rugosa. Classification (NCBI taxonomy): domain Eukaryota; kingdom Metazoa; phylum Chordata; class Amphibia; order Anura; family Ranidae; genus Glandirana; species Glandirana rugosa. The sequence continues at coordinate 973,837 of BLSH010088393.1, read as the reverse complement.
CGGTTTAAATATAAGTGTGAAGAACAAAGTCTGGCTGTAGGACATGTGTAAATTTAATATCCTACGTTTTATGTACAGCTTACTTCCATACATGGAGATATTAGTCTGGGAAGAAATATGGAAACCACCAAGGCATTGTAGGTTTGTTACATTAGTGGACACCACACAGTGCTGTATTCTTGTGCAGCTCTTATGTCTCAATTGCTTCCAGGAACATCAGCCATGGAGGCCTCAGACAGCATAGTTATATTGCTGCATGGTGCTCTTAATGTAGACCTTTAAAGAAATTAAATTACACTTCAGGCAACCTGTTAAATAAAGAAATATTATTTCCCGTAAAAAAGATGTATGCATTCATGTAAAAATGAAAATTCTTGACTTTTTCGACATATTAGAACAGGCAGCCTTCATTCAGATAATGTCTACAGATGAAGGTGATATACTTGAACAAGTGACCAATAAAATGTTCATGGTGTATTCATTCTCACACTCTTATTCTCGGTTCACACTGATGTGCGAATTCCATCCGTTTTTTTGATGCGAGTGCGGTGCGCATCTGCAATCCGCGGTTTTTGTTTGACGGGTTATTCTAAGATTTTAGAATCTTAAGAAATCGCAGCTGGGCCCATGCTGGTTGTTAAGGAGTGGGAGCCACTGTGTCCTTAACAACTGATGACTCCTCAGCTGTCAGCAGGTTGCCCCACTTACAGTTGAATGTAAGCAAACTAATTCCGGGATTATAAAAAAAAAAGTGAGGTCCCCCTAAAATCCATACCAGACCCTTAAGTCTGGTAAGGATTTTTAGGGCAATCCCACGCCAAAATAAAAAAAAATGGCATAAGGGTCCCTCTCAAAATCCATACCAGACCCTTATCCGACCATGCAGCCCGGCAGACCAGGAAAGGGGTCATGTCAATGATGTTCCAAGGGGGTGGGGTCACCCAGTGACTTCATTGGATGACCCCACCCCTTAGTTTATTCTATCTTTGGTAGGTTCATTCAGAGGGAGCCAGCGTCAAGTGTGGAGCTCTTTTTTTTGGGTCAACGGCCAGCGTTCATTGTGACTCACGTTGGATCAATAAAGGACTTGTCAAAAACTCTCTCTGTTTTTATATATTTTTGACACTCTTTTTGGTTAATTAGTAGGGGTACAATGTACCCCATACTCATTCACATGGGGGGCTGGGATCTGGGAGCCCCCTTTTTGAAGGGGACTTCTAGATTCCATTAAGTCATCCCCCACACGCCCACAACCACTGGGCCAGGGTTGTGGGGAAGAGGTCCTTGTTCTCATCAACATTGGGACAAGGTGCGTGGCCCCCTACCCCAAAGCCCGACCCCATGTTGAGTGCATGTGGCCTGATATGGTTCAGGAGGGGGGGGGGTGCATGCTCGTCCCTCTTTTTCCTAGCCTGCCAGACTGCATACTCGGATAAGGGTCTAGTATGGATTTTGGTGGGACCCCCACGCCATTTTTTTTTTTTTTTTAATTTTGGCATGGGTTCCCCTCAATATCCCTACCAGACCCTTAGGATTTTGGGGGTACCCCACACAGTTTTGTTTTCATATACTTTTTTTCTTATGTTTACATTCAGCTGTCAGCGGAGTCATCAGTTGTTAAGGACTCGTGGCCGCCCACTCCATAGCAACCTGCTATTTACAGGGGTGGAGCTGGAGGAGGGATATATGTAAAAAAAAAAATGGATTTGCATTGATGTGAACACAGGATTTTGATTTCATTTCAGTCCCATTGAAGTCTATGGAGATTACATTAGAATTAGACCAGAATTGCACTGCATAGATGTGAACAGCTTTCATTAAAAACTATTTTTTTCAGATGACATACAAATCTATGCCTTTCGGATCGGATCCGCATAGAATTTGCATCAGTGTGAATGGGGACTTAAAGAGGAAGTAAACCCTGATGGAGTTTACTTCCTTTATGTTACTCTGGAATGCAAAAGCATAATGGGCTGGTATGCATCGCATATTAGCCCATTATGTGCCACTTACCTGCATTGGAAGCCAGCGATGTCCCCGCTACAGGCCGTATCCATCTTCTGCCTCTCTTCCTTCCAGGCCCGCGATCTCCGGCTCTGTGACTGGCCGGAGTCACGTGACGTCACTCCCGCGTAAGCACGAGGGAGCCACCGGTCACGGCACGATCTCAGTGAAGGTACGGCACGGAGGCCATATCTTCACTGCGCATGTGCCCAGTGACGTAGGCACATCGCAGTACACTGCATATCTCCTAAACCATGCAGATTTGGGAGATATGCAGGGCATCTACAGGTAAGCCTTATTATAGACCTACCTGTAGGTTAAAGTGGTTGTCACGGGTTGACAACCACTTTAACCACTTGCCGATCGGCATCTGACGGCGGCAAAGTGTCTCGTTCCCGCAAATCGCCGTCATACGACGGCGGCTGCGGGAACGTGTATAGTGAGCGCGCGCGCGCCGCCGGAGGCGCGCGCAGTCTACGGCTAGCCGTTCACCAATTTCACCAACAGTTGGGCACTGTTGGTGAAATTGGATGTCCATCCAGATATTATTCCGAATGGACATCTACGGGACGTATAGAGGGTTTAGACGTACCAAATCCTCTATACGTCACATGACGCTACACGGATGCAGTGACCCGTGTACGCGTCACTTCTATACCGGAGGCACGGCATGGAAGTGACTCTAGCACGGCACTGGCCACCGAGGGAGCACGAATGCGCCCTCACTGCAGTGCACTGAGGCCGGTCAGTGTCTCGGCCTCTAGCGCCCGGACC
>BLSH010088393.1:943657-969396 GCA_018402905.1 Glandirana rugosa | reverse complement strand
AAACATATTGCCCTTACATGCTTTATGTAATCATTAACCGCTTGCCGACGGCTGATCGGCAATTGACGGCAACAATGTGGCTCTGTAACGCGAATCGGCGTCATACGACGGCGGCCGCGATACAGAGCCACTGTGAGCGCGCGCGCGCCCACTGTGTCCGGGGGGGTCCAGGGAGCGGGTCTGGCGGCTTCGATTGCCGCCGGCCACCCGCGATGCCCCCCCGGAGCGAATGAGCGGAGGTCCGTGTATGTAAACACGGACCTCCGCTCTGTGTGAGGGGGAAGGGAAGTGATCACAGCCTTCCTGTAAGTGAAGGCTGTGACCACTTCCTTTCCCCAGCTAGGCAAGTCCCCCTACAGTAAGAACACGCCCAGGGAACACAGTTAACCCTTAGAGCGCCCCCTGCAGGTTAACCCCTTCACTGCCAATGGCATTTACACAGTAATCAGTGCATTTTTATAGCACTGATCGCTGTATAAATGCCAATGGTCCCAAAAAAGTGTCAAAACATTCCGACATGTCCGCTGCAATATCGCAGTACCGCTAAAAATTGCAGATCGCCGCCATTTTTAGTAAAAAATAAAAAAAAAATAAAAACCCCAAAAATGAATTCTCATCATCCGTAAACGCGACCACTTTTGCGCAAACCAATCAATAAACGCCGATTGCGATTTTTTTTATCGCAAATATGAGGAAGAATATAAATCGGCCAAAAACGGTGAAAAAAAATGTTTATTTATATTTTTTTTTTGGATTTTTATTTTAGGAAAAAGTAAGAAATTTGGTTTTTTTTGCAAAATTGTCGCTCTTCTTTTGTTTATAGCGGCGATCAGAAATGACGCAGCGGTGATCAAATACCACCAAAAGAAAGCTCTGTTTGTGGGAAAAAAAGACGCAAATTTCGTTTGGGTACAACATCGCACGACCGCGCAATTGTCAGTTAAAGCGACGCAGCGCCGAATCGCAAAAAGGGCTCCGGTCCTAAAGCTGGAAATCCTTCCGGGGCTGAAGTGGTTAAAGCGGAACTACACTGTATATGATGACCACAAACCAAAATACATGAATTAGTTCATTTTTATTATTCAAATCAAACTTGCCTATCCGTCCATGACTCCATGCTTTATATTGCTGAGAAATCACTTAGAAAAACACACCTAGCACTCCTGGCAGTGGCCATCTTGAGTAAGGGCAGATGATTCATGTAGCATTTACTTCCTGGAATTCATCTGCCCTTAGCTCAGGCACGCAGGGAAGGGGGTGTGCTTAGCCGAGAAAACCCCTCCTGAACACGACATCATTTGCCTAGGCCTGGAAACCAGGAAGTAACTGAACACTTTAAAAAAAAAAAAAAAAGTTTAAAACAAATACATATGACAAACTTTATCTATTTAATAATGCTAGCAGCATAAGGATTAAAAAATAGTCAATGTTGATTGAGAGAGTAAAGTTCCACTTTAAAATGCAGATATGTAATGCAGGAAAGGTAAGTACATCCCTACATTTACCACCATTTCAAATTAGATGTTCCAGGATAGCTCCCTGTCATCATACCAAGATCAAACAAGCTCTCAAATGTTTCCACTTTCTTGCTTCTACTATGTCTTTACCTATATAACTTCTGGCTACTTGGTTGATTGTCATTACTGTACTATAGGTTCTCTATTTTTATAATGACTGGAAAGTCAAATATCTTGTTTAGTTATATAGCCTTGAGAAGTATGTGAACTTTTTTTGGCAGTCTATCTCTAGATTGATGCTCTCAGATATATTGTACATTGGATCTCAAATGCCGTTTGTACTGTTTCTTTGTGTGGCCATAAGAAGTATCTATGGAAGAAAATTGGAGCCAGTTTGCAACCAAACTAATTTCACAAAGACCTGGCCTTTTGGAACAGTGTATTGTGGACTGATTTATCAAAGACTAGTTTAATCATAGTGACAGAAGATCTGTTTGGCACAAACTGAAGACTGCATTTCAGGGGAAGAGCCTTAGCCCTATTGTGAAGCACGGTGGTGAAAATGTTATGGTGTGGGGTTGGTTTGCTGCTTTTGTGTCTAAACAGCTTGCAATCATTGAGTCATTGATCAGAATGTGAGGCTATTTGTCCGAAAGTTGAAGTTAAACTGGAAATTATTATTATATTCTTATACTGGATTTATATAGCGCCAACAGTTTGCGCAGCGCATTACAATATAAAGAGAGATATTACAGCAACAGTACAATTCAAAACAAGAGGGTTAGAGGGGCCCTGCCCCTGCAAGCCTACAATCCAAGAGGGGGGGGGGCTGGTGAAACAAAAAGGTAGGGACTGTGGGGGATGAACTGATGAGGGGAGTAGAAGATTCCATTGTTGGAGGCAGGATAGGCCTCCCTGAAGTAATGAATTTTCAGCGATCGCCTAAAAGTGGACAGAGTAAGAGATAGGCAGACAGATTGGGGTAGAGAGTTCCAGAGGATGGGAGAGGCTTTGGAGAAGTCCTGGAGACGAGCATGGGAGGAGGAGAAGACAAGGGAGATAGAGAGCAGAAGGTCTTGGGAGGAGCGAAGAGGACAGTTTGGGCGATATTTAGAGATAAGATTGGTGATGTAGCTTGGGGCAGAATTGTAAATGGCTTTGTATGTCATGGTTAGGGTTTTGAATTTTATTCTTTGGAAAATGGGAAGCCAGTGGAGGGCTTGGCAGCAGCATTCATGATAGACTGAAGAGGGGATAGCTTGCGGAGAGGTAGGCAAATTAGGAGGGAGTTACAATAGTCAAGGTGAGCGATAACAAGGGAGTGAATAAGTTGTTTAGTAGTGTCAACGGTTAGGAAGGGACATATTTTGGAGATGTTTCGGAGGTGAAGTCTGCACGATTTGGACAGTGATTGGATTTAGGGCTGAAAGGACAGGTCAGGGTCTAGGATTACACCTAGTATTGGCATGAGGGGAGGGACTGATAGTTGTATTATTGATCTTGATGGAGAAGTCAGGCGGAGGGACACGGGCTGGAGAAAAAATTATGAGCTCAGTTTTAGAAAGATTGAGTTTGAGGAAGTGGTGTAACATCCAATCTGATATGTCAGTTAGTAATGCAAGAGGAGACTGAAGGAGTGAGGTGAGGAGTAGAGCGAGAGATTTGTGTGTCATCAGCATAGAGGTGGTATTGGAAGCCATGGGAGTTTATTAACATACCAAGGGAGGAGGTGTAAATAGAGAAGAGAAGGAGGTCCAAGAACAGAACATTGAGGTACCCCAACTGAAAGAGGAAGTGGAGAGGAGGAAATGGAGTTATAGGTTACACTGAAGGAGCGCTCTGACAGGTAGGAGGAGAGCCAGGAGAGAGCAGAGTCTTGAAGACCAAGAGAGTGGAGTTTTTTTAAGGTGGAGGGGATGGTCAACAGTATCGAAGGTTGCAGAGAGGTCGAGTAGTATGAGTATGGAGTAGTGGCCATTGGTTTTAGCAGTTAGTAGGTCATTAGTGAGCTTTAGTAGGGCAGTTTCAGTGGAGTATAGCAAGCGAAAGCCAGACTGTAAGGGGTCAAGAAGGTTGTTATCAGTGAGGTAGGGAGCTAAGACTGTTGTAGACAAAGCGTTCTAAAAGTTTCAATGCAAACGGGAGCAACACAATAATGTTCTGAAGCCCAGTAGAAAATCCACCAAGGAATAACTCAAAAAGCAGAAATTGAGGGTTAGGGATATAACAAAGCTCTGATTTTAAATCCCATTGAAATGTTTTGGGACTTGAAGATTTTCACAAAAATCATAGCAGAAAGGCTTACTCCAATTTTACCGGCATATGTCCATCTGGACCAAACAGAATTTGTAGAGGGAATGGAAGCCAGAGATAATACTCTGAAAACTATCTCATTGATTGAATATGCCCAGAAGAATTCCATCACATCCTGTCTTCTGGCTATAGACACTGAAAAAGCGTTCAACAGGGTGGGATGGCATTTCCTGGAAGAAACTCTGAAACAGTGGGGCATTGGTCCCCAGCTAGTGCAAAAGATAATGGCACTGTATGATAAATCCCATGCAAAGGTCCAGATGGACGGGACCCTGTTGGGTTCCATCTCAATTACAAATGGGACCCGACAGGGTTGCCCCCTTCTCCCTGTTATTATATGTATTGGTAATGGAGCACCTTACCACAGCTATACGGAATAATCCCGATAGACAAGGGATTAAAATAAGGGAAAAGAATGTAAAATGTCCGTATATGCAGATGATCGTTTATTGCAAATTACTAACCCAGTATTAACTATTCCAAATATCATTCAGGAGTTCGACCGGTTTGGAGTTTTAAGCAGTTTTAAAGTGAACTATCACAAATCTGAAGCATTGAATATATCACTATCAAATAAAGCTCAATCTCATCTTCAAAAAAAAATTTCCCTTTAAATGGCAACAAAATGCCCTTAAATATCTAGGGATACAGATACCTCGAAATTTGGATAAATTAATAGAATTTAACCACGTTCCTTTGATCAATACAATCTTAAAATTGCTCCAAAAATACGATAAAAAAGCCTTCTCATGGATGGTAAGGATTAACATCATAAAAATGGATTTACTTCCAAAATTACTGTATACGTTCCAGGCAATCCTGGTGTACCCCCCTGCCGCCATAATACATAAACTACGTTTGGTGGTAGGGGGATTTATCTGGGAGCATAGACCTTCCCATATTAAACAAGACATACTTGTCAGATCTAAGCTTACAGGGGGTTTGGCCAAGCTGTACATTTAACGAGGATGGTAGATTGGTTCCGCGGGACTAAATATATGCTATGGGTCGGACTAGAAGAGGACATCCTGGGTATGAAATTAAAATCCATACCCTGAGTTATACCAACAAGTCGCCCCAAAACAAGAAATATACCATATTTGAATCTATCTACTCTAAAAGTATGGGACACATTTATAAGGAAAGATCCTTTCAACTAGGCTCATGACACCATTATTCTCTAACCCTGATTTTCAACCAGCAATGGATGCCTCTAGCTTCTTGGGCTAGCGAAGACAAGAGGATGTAAGACTGGCCCAGATCCTGGTGGATGGGGAGGTTCCCCCAATGAGTACAGTGGGGAGGGAGAACGGAAACAAATGGATACCTTACCAACAATTGGTAGCCTATATTCGCTCTTTAGAACATGATTCCGATTTAGCAAGAACACGTACAGAATTCGAAAAAATCCTATTACAGACAGATAAGCCAGCTCATATATTGTCAAAGACATATAAAGAACTGCTCCCCAAGGACTTGGACAGAGAAGTAATATATCTAGACAAATGGGAAAAAGAGATTGGGAAGACAATATCTATATCACAGTGGGAAAAGGTGCTGACTTTGACACACAAATTGTCTCCTTCAGTTAAACATCAGGAAAGAAATTATAAAATAATATCAAGATGGTACAGGTGTCCAGTAGACATGCATAAGATAAGGGAGGGTGTCTCGGAGAAGTGCTGACGATGTAAAGGAGCGGAAGGGGACTATGTCACATATCTGGTATTATTGCCCAGATGTTCTACAACTCTGGACAAAGGTATTTGAAATATATAGAGAAATTTCTAAATCTACATTACAACCGGATATACTTATAGCGATATTATCAATAATCCCTGGTTTGTTGAAGGCCATCAAAAAAGATATTCTATGACATATGTTAACAGCAACAAAAACAATCATTGCTCGTTCATGGAAAAAGGAAATGGCTCCTTCTATAACAGAATGGGTGTGTGAGATGGGGGGATGCCTCTGATGGAGGAAATGGCCAATTTTGAGATAGGTTCTAGCGAACAGTTTAGTACTATATGGGAAAAATGGGATAAATATTATACCTCGGGATAATTTTTTCTCTTCTCTCTTTCTTTCTTCCTTTTTTCCACTTTCTTTCTTTTTCTTTTCTATCCGAACCTGTTTGAGTGATGGATAGATTGGGTGCTGGGGGACTAGGACTCTAGTTCTGATGCAGGCCCAATTTTAAAGGGCTATGCACTGGAAAGGAGCCTAAATCAGAAACAATGAAGCAAGATGGGAAGGGCAAGCCACATAAGATAGTGTAAGATAGTCTCGACATTGGGATATTAGTGGTTATTATTGCCTATTGAAAAATCTTGAAAATATATTTAACAGACATAAAATTGTATTTCCAACAATGATATTTTATATTGATTCACCTGTGTGTATGTTATTACTATTTATTGAAAAACAAATAAAGAAAGATTAAAACTAAATGTTTTGGGAGAATTTGAAAGGGCTGTTCATATTAGAAAACCTGTAAACATCTTGCAAGGACTAGAATTTTGCATAGCGGATTAGCAAATATTTTACCAAGCCAATGTCAGAAACTGGTGGACAGTTATTCAAAACAGCTACAAGAAGTATTTTATGCTAGAAGGGGCATTACCAGCTTAGTGTCCTAAGTTGTACTTACTTTTCCACTACATCTATTGATATTTTTGTTTCAGTAAATAATTAAAACAGCTAACTTCTTTTTGCGTTTTTAATCAAGTATATCTCCTTTATCTGTAGGCAGTGTTTGGATGAAGATCCATTGTTTGTTCAAGAAAAAAGCTCATAATAATAGAGTGGAAATAGAGCAAAGTTTAATTTTCACAATGTATCTCTGTTCACTAATATGGCTCCAATAGAGAAAGGCAGTTTACCTCTACAACAGCCTTTCTCAACCTTCTCTACATGAAGGTGCCCCTGAAATAACTTTCCAGGGTCAGTGAACCCGTATATATCTACAGCTCTCAGTACATTAGTGTGATGATCACTGGGAAGAATGATCTTTATATTTGTGGTCAGTGGGAAGATTTCCCCCTTTATAGATAGACAAAAAATCACTGGTGTCAATGATTTCTCATTTGAGAGGCAAAAGTTGCTCAAGGAAGCCCTAGCAACCTCTGGAGCAACCCTGGATGAGAAAGATTGCCCTATGCATGTTACAGAAGCAGTATTTACAGTATTCGGAATCACTGCCAGGATAAATTATTCCTATCCTCAGCCTTCTTACAAAAGCCTGCTATACTTTAATAGCCTTATGCTTCCCACCGTCTTTTAGATATACATTAGAAGTTTCTATAATAGAAACTTACACTAAACTTTGGGCATGGTTTAGGCTAGGTTCACACCTGTGTGATTTTAGCTCCGCGTGCAGGCAGCCCATTCATTTCAATGAATGCCTTTTTTTCTTACAAATCAAGCCACATAATGCTGCTGCACCATGCGGTCTGACATGCATGAAGATGCTCCATCTTTACTGATGCGTGGGGGGACCATTAAGAATTAGTAGCACCCCATGTCTGCTAAAGAGTGGGGCAGAAACGTGAGAAATTTTGCACACAACCAGCAATAATGTGTACGGGACCTTAAAGTTTTGATCACGTTAAATTGGTGCCTTTATGTTTTATATTTCTACCGGATGTTCCTGATAGCACTGACTGTTCAGTAGTAAATTCAGGACATCTTTAATGTTAAACATCAGATCTCCTACTAGAATCGGTTGGGGATCTCCTACTTCATTGTCTGTCATGTTGTTTTTTTACTGTTGTACAATGTTTATCAACCCTTATGCTTCATTTCTACTTACTCCTGAAAAATGAAATAAAAATACAATTAAAAAATGACAAGTTCCATGGGGTGCACTTACAGCTTCACCTGACTGTATGTATTTAAAATGCGCATTAAGCTGTTTGCTTAAAGTCACACTTTAATTCCTACTGCATTATTTAACTAGATAATAAAATATTGAAAATTAAGAGGATTAGTAAAACATCAAATACAGGTGAAATCCAAAGTAATTAAATTGATAAATCAGGACCATCAAATGTGAAATTAAAACAGACCAAAGTACTATTTGTTAGTGCCAACACATGTTGGGGCAAGTTTGGTTATAAAACATTCATTAGGAAAGGGATACAGCTCTCTATTAAATGTTTCTAAAGACTGTATACTGTATTGTATATTCATGTTGGCTGCTGAATAAGACTGGTCAACGTGGACTTTAATAAAAACATTATTTTATTTTGGTTCTTAAAACAACAAAAAGTTATAACAAATTTCTTAACTATGCACTCTATTGTGTCTGTATCCACTTTATCATACCCTAATATGAGGTTAGATGGGATATTGGAGATCTCCTTAAAGCTGAACGCCAGGCGGGGGGCATGGCCTAGCGTGGCATGTGATCGGGCGTTTGCCTGAGTAGCTCCGGGCTCTCCTTTCACAATCCTGCTCTATCCTGGGTCACCCTTTGAGAAAATGAATCGCCATCCTTACCTGCCTTTGCTCTCATTATGAATCCATGGGTGGATAGCCAAATGGAAAAAGCAGCCTCCGGGCCAAAATGAACATCATAACCTGCTCTTGCCAAAATGGCAGCTGCGCCATGCGGTTCACCGGAATCCACCCCGGATTTCTTTGGGGATGTTCCTGATGCCTCGCCGCAGTCCTCCCCAGGCGATCCAGACCCTCCGATCCTGGACTTACAAACCTCCCCGGGTATTGACGACAAGGATGGCGGAGAGGAACCCACGCTGTCAGAAGTTCTGACCACCATCAATGTAAATCACACCGATTTAATGGGGAAGGTGGATGAACTTAAAATTGATCTTGCTATCATTCGACAAGACATGCAAAAGGTCCGCAACCAAATAGCTGAAACTGAACGGCATATCAGTGATATTGAGGACACTATTAATCCTCTCTTGCCTAAAGTTAACACTTATGGCAGGAAGATCACTGTGTTGGAGGATAAGGTGGATGACCCTGAGAACCACTTCTGCAGAAACAACCTGCGGCTGGTTGGCCTTCCTGAGCAGGTGGAAGGAACAGATGCTGTATCCTTCCTTCAAAGCTGGCTTGAACAAGAATTCGGCCAGGCCCAGCTCTCCCCCTGCTTTGTGGTAGAGAGGATGCACCAGGTCCCTGGCAGGCCTCTGTCAGTGGGAAACCCCCTTCACACAATGGTAATTCACTGCCTCAGTTGCAGGGATTGGGACTCAATACTTCATGCTGCTCGTCTGAAAGGAAGCCTCCAGATCTATAATGCAGAGGTGTCACTTTTTCCGGATTGTTCCACTGCTGTTCGCAACCAAAGAGCCAAATATGAACACATCAAGCAAAAGCTGCGCGGACATGCCATACAATATTCTATGCTCTTTCCTGCTACCCTGCATGTTGCTCATCAAGGGCAGGTCCACTTCTTCCAATCTCCATAGAATGCCTTATCCTGGTGGGAATCGCTACCTCAACCTGCCCGGGCACCTGCCTGAAGAGAATTGGTTCACACTTGTTGATTGCCAATGCAACTAGTCTGCTAGGTGGTTGCATTGCAGCTCTTAATTGTGTTTTCTTCTGGGTGACTGTTGTCTCCCCTGAAGGGGAGCCTTGAAAAGGAAATCTCCTCTTTCTTGAAGCTGACTGGAGCTACTAAAGGGTATATTAATCCCCTGCTAGTTACTACACTACTTGACTACCTTGATTACTTTTTCTTCTGTTTATTTTTTGTTTTTTTTTCTGCTCTAGCCTTGTTAGTAATAGGAAAAAAAGAAAGCAGGGGGAAGCGAGAAACCCCCTCGAAAAAGTCATATGGACACAATTAATGAAAATGAAAAAATATTTATTAGTGGCAAGCAATACAAAAAGACACATAGGATCAGGGTATGGACCATCACCAGAGTATAAAACCATTAAAAAGACAATGTTGTCTAGGACAGGGAGGGGAATCGCAGCTGCTCATACATCTCCAAGCATACACCAAACACACTAATCCTCAGGTAGCTGTGTAGCAGTCCCATAAGAGTGTTCAGTGCTATCCAGGTGGCTGGATGCAGAGGAGCTGGGAGGAGGGAGGAAGTGAAGAGGATGGAACAGTACACTGAAGTGGAAGGTAGTTACGCTGGAGCACTCAAATAAGGCAATGAATATCAGTCCTGTATCAGCAGATAGCACAGCGCTCCCATTGGAGATGGGGGAACAGTAACCTGTAATGACCCCCACAAGACGGGGTGGTAAGCTGGAGGTGCGCAATCACTAAAGGTAAGGCACAAATACCCTCACCATGTCTGCCGGGTGTAGATACCCCATGGGTCCATAGACGGTGGGGAGAGGGGAAAAGTGCAGGGGGCACTATCACAGCTCACTCCCAGCTTTCACTCCTCATAAGCACCACTTCCGTCGCTTCAAACACAGCTCTGGCCTGGCTGTGGAAACTGCTTCACAAGCCAGACATGACTTCCTGGAAATTCCCACAGTGAAGATGGCCGCAGGCAGTTAAGGACAATAGCTCAACAGCAGGAACTTCAACAAACTTCAGTACATCACTTCCGCCCTTCCTGGCTGACCCTTCCCACGTCACGTGCGTGATGTTAGTAATAGGCCATGTTCCCAATACATGGTTCTAGTTCAGGGATCAAGCCTGCTCTATTTTTCAGAAGTTGGGCAGGGTTGTTTATGCCTTCACTACACTCTCTATGCCTTTTTGTATATATTGTCTCTGTGGTGTGTGTGTGGTATATATGGATGAATGTCTGTGCACCACTATGCCTCCCCTATACTGTTATTATTGTGGCCGAGATCGGAGTGGTGGATGCTTCTGCAGGGCGTCCACTCCCTCCCCCTTTCCCTGCTCTATGGATTATCATACCCCTAATATGTCTACGGTAACCTTTTGCTCATGGAATGTTTGTGGACCGAATTCTAAGTTCAAAAGAGTTACCATCTTTAATCTGATAAAACAATACCAACCGCATGTTTTGTGCTTACAAGAAACCCATTTAATGGGATCCAAAATCTTAGCATTAAAAAAAACATTGGGTGGCTTGTGGATATCATTCAACATATTCCAAATATGCCCGGGGGGTGTCAGTCCTAATCCGTAAAGGTGCCGCGAAGATCGCCAGCACGATTCCCCCCAGGAAAGGTCCACCTGAGAACTTCATTACCGCTGACATGCATTTGTACGCGTGTGCGCGCGCATTGGCGCCAAGCGGGCCATTTAAACCCTGCTAGCTCTCAGAACGGGTGCTGTCTGAAATACAGCGTTACCCGTGATCACCTGCTATCCGTTATCTGTTCCTGTGTTACCTGACCCGGCTTGATTGAACTACTCTGATATCCACCTGTACCTGAACCCAGGCTTGTCTCGACTACTCTTCTGCCTGACCCTCTGTACCTCGCTGCCAGTCGGTTGCTGAACCTGCTCGTACCTGACTTTGCTTCTGTGCCTGTGACCATCCGGTCTCTTCAAATATCCTGCTCTGAACACCAGCACTCTTCTAGCACATCTCCTGACCACCTGCTGACGGATACTCTTGGACTTCTACAGGCACTCATACCTCACCGTGCTCCTGTGGCCGCTGTCTCAACCCTACCGGTCCCTCGAACCGGAGTCGTAGGAGAGGCCACCCCCGACCATCAGGCTCACTACCTGGTACGTGACAGTATCAGACTGCCGTGGTTGAGCCTGCAGGGGGGCCTCTGATCTACATGAGGTCAACCAACACCTCTTGGACCTCACACAAGCCATCAGGGCCCTTCAGGAGAAACACGCCCTCCTCGAGGAGCAAGTTCTATCTACCACTTCCAGCTCGGCAACTATAACCAGCTTGAATCCGACTACTGTGATGCCCATCTCAGAGCCCCGTGTGCCTACCCCCGAAAGGTTCTCCAAAGGCCGGTCTAAGTTCAGAGCCTTTTTGAATCCCGGCCAGTTCTACTTCACCCTTCAGCCATGGACTTTCCAGTCAGAACATACTAAGGTGGGGTTCATCATATCTCTGCTGCAAGGCGAACCCCAAGCCTGGGCTCACCACCTATTGGAGACCAGAGACACCCGGCTGAATACCCTGACCTCGCTGTTTCAAGCGATGTCGCAGTTATTTGATGACCCTCAACAGTCCGCCAACACTGAATCCGTGCTCCATGCACTCCAGAAGGGCGATAGAATCGCTGAGGACTGTGTGACTGACTTCCAGCAGGGGAGTGCGGATACTAGCTAGAATGACGCAGCATTGTGACATCAATTTCATCTGGGTCTGTCAGAAGACCTCAAGGATGAGCTGGCCCGTGTAGGAGTTCCAAGTTCCCTGGACGATCTGTTTAGGCTCTACATTCAGATAGACCGTCGTCTGCATGAACGCAGACGGGAGGCCTCAGCACCATCGCCACAGCCTGCATGGACACTATCCAAAGTTTCGGCCCGCTCCCCGCTTTCCTCTCAATAATGCTCACGCCGGCACCAGGGCAACCTCTGCCTTTCCTGTGGTGAGGCCGGCCACTATGTGCACAACTGTCCAGCCAAACAGCAAAAGGGCCTCCTCGGCTCATCCATAGATTCCATACTCCAGCCAGCCCGTTCGGCCCACCTGGCCCTTCCCATGTCTTTCCAACTACCCGGAAGAATAGTGTCAGTAACAGCCATCATCGACTTGGGCTTGCAGCTGTTTCATCGACCTCGAGTTTGCTGCCAAACAAGGTATTCCTCTCCAGCCCAAGGAACAGGGGTTCACGGTGCTCCTGGCTGATAGGCCTCGAGTAAAATCTGGACTGGTAGTTAAAGAGACCCCAGCTCTACTGACCACCACCCTTTCCGGCCACCGGGACCTGTTGCGTTTGGACGCTATCAGCTCACCCCTGTTTCCTGTCATTTTGGGCCTGCCATGGCTCCAAGCCCTTAACCCGCAGATCAACTGGCAATCCGGGATTATCCAGTTTTTGTCCCCATATTGCCAGGAACATTGTCTCCCCGCTCCAGCACCCTCTTCACCGACTCTGCTGTGCCTGGACTCGGACCAGGAACTCTGCCAGAGGGTGCCCAGAGCCAACATGAATACTTAGATGTGTTCAGTAAGCAGGCCGCAGACTCACTTCCCCTGCATTGGCCCTACGATTGCCCGATCAAGCTCCTCCCCAGGGCCGAAATCCCCTTTGGACGGATCTTTCCGCTGTCGGAAAAGGAACTGGGGCGCTGAAGGAATACCTTGATGAGAACCTACAGAAGGGGTTCATCCGCCCTCCCACTTCTCCTGCCAGTGCGGGCATTTTTGTGGAAAAGAAGGACCGCACCCTCCGACCCTGTATAGACTACTGGGACTTGAATAGGGTCACGGTGAAGAACCCATACCCGCTCCCCTTGGTGCCAGAACTATTCCAGAGACTACGATCCGCTACTATTTTGACTAAGCTGGATTTGAGGGGGGAGTACAGTCTCATCCGCATAAGGGAAGGAGATGAGTTGAAGACAGTGTTCCCCCACAGATTTGGCCACTACGAGTATCTCGTTATGCCCTTCAGCTTATGCAATGCCCCGGCTACTTTTCAGTTTTTCATCAACGACCTCCTCAGGGACTTCTTGGATATCTTCGTTCTAGCTTATTTGGATGATATCCTTATCTTCTCCTCTTCCCTGGAGGACCATCAGAAGCACGTTAAGGCTGTTCTCTACTGCCTATGCCAACATCGCCTCCACGCCAACCCCGAGAAGTGCGAGTTTGAGCGTCGGAGCATCCAATTCCTGGGTCTGATCCTTTCCCCTGAAGGCATTGAAATGGATCCGCAAAAAGTGACAGCAATACTGGCTTGGCCAGCACCCACAGATAAAAAGGGAGTCCAGCGGTTCCTTGGATTTTCGAACTTTTGTCGCAAGTTCATTAAGAACTTCTCGGCCATCATTCACCCAGCTGGACCATGGAGACCGCCCGGGTATTTATTAAGGAAATTGTCAGGCTCCATGGTGTGCTCTTGGACATTGTATCTGACCGAGGGGTGCAATTTACATCCCGGTTCTGGAAGGCACTGCATGGAACCCTGAAGATAAAACTCTCTGTCCTCTGCTAATCACCCGCAGTCTTACGGGCAAACGGAACAAACAAATCAGACTCTTGAAGAGTACCGTCGGTGTTTCACGTCCTTCGTGCAGGTTGATTGGGTGTCACTCCTGCCAATGACAGAGTTTGCATACAATAATTCATGCCATTCAGCCACCAAGCAGACCTCATTCTTTGCAAACCATGGCTTCCATCCTACATTCTTGCCGGACCTCATCCCAGAGTCTTCGATCCCTGCTGTTCAAAAGCACCCTAGACTTCTTCAGCTGCAATAACAAGCTGTTACAGGAAGCTATGGGCAAGGCACAGGAAGACAACAAGAGGGCTTTTGATAAGAAGAGAAGAGGGGAATTGGCCTTACAAATAGGAGACCCTGTGTGGCTGGCCATGACCAACCTGAAGCTGGCATGGCCATCTAGAAAGCTGGGCCCTAGATTCATAGGATCGTTCCCAGTAAAAAGGAGAATCAACGAAGTCTCCTACAAGCTGACTTTACCGGACAACCTCAGGATACACCCATTATTCCATGTATCACTATAGAAGCCAGCGGTTCCGGACTTTTTCCCGAATTGCGCAACAGGACCACCAGAGCCCGTGATTGTCAGTGAGGACGAGGAGTTTGATGTGGAGGCTATACTGGATTGCAGGAGGAGAAGAGGGCAAATACAATACCTGATTAAGTGGCGGGGCTATCGACCTGAAGAAAATTCCTGGGAGCTCGCACAAAATGTGCATGCCATGGACCTGGTAAATGCCCTCCTCCGCAGTCATCCGCAAAGAAAAACCCAACTGGACATCCGGAGGCTGCCTGGGGGGGGGCAATGTCAGGAAGATCGCCAGCACGATTCCCCCCAGGAAAGGTCCACCTAAGAACTTAATTGCCGCTGGCGTGCATGTGTGCGCGCGCATTGGCGCCAAACGGGCCATTTAAACCCTGCTAGCTCTCAGAACGGGTGCTGTCTGATCTACAGCATTACCCGTGATCACTTGCTATCCGTTATCTGTTCCTGTGTCACCTGACCCGGCTTGTCTCGACTACTCTTCTGCCTCACCCTCTGTACCTCGCTGCCAGCCCGTTGCTGAACCTGCTTGCCCCTGACTCTTTTTCTGTACCTGTGACCATCCGGTCTCTTCAAGTATCCTGCTGTGAACACCAGCACCCTTCCAGCACATCTCCTGACCACCTGCTGACGGATACTCTTTGACTTCTACAGGCACTCATACCTCACCGTGCTCCTGTGGCCGCTGTCTCAAGCCCAGCGGTCCCTCGACCCGGAGTCGTAGGAGAGGCCACCCCCGACTGCCAGGCTCACTACCTGGTACGTGACAAAAGGCCTGCCCTTTTCATGTCAACATGTGATTCTAGATCCTAAGGGATAATATATAATTTTACATGCAGTTATACGTGGAATTCCCCTTCTGCTGGTCGCAGTTTATCTCCTCCCTCCAGTCACGGCTACAGTATTTACTGAAATTAATATACATTTGTCCTCCCTGCCTTTATGCCCTTTGCTTATCGTGGGGGAATTCAATTCAGTGCTACAACTAGCCCTAGATAGATTGAAACCTCTGTCCTTGGAATCAAAATTATTTAGGGTGTGATGTGAAACCTATGGATATATGGCGCTTGAAATACCCCTTGGTGAAAGTTTACTCTTTTCAGTCTAAATCCTACTGTATTCTCTCTAGGTTGGATTATGCGTTGACTACGAAGGACCTCCTTCCTATGGTTAACTCTATTGCCTAGCTCTCCCAGACAGGACATAGGCCCTCTTTTCGGGTTTTGAGACTCAGTCCATTCTGAATCTCCACACCAGAAATCCATGATTACCTTCCAACTGACATTGTCAACTATTGGTCCTCTAATGCTGACTCTGCGGGTGCAGGCCCTGTGTGGGATGCTTTTAAAGCAGTGATGGGGGTTCCTACATCTCTTGTATCAAGCACTATAGATCTGCTGGGCAGGCCACGCAGGAAACACTTGCAAAGGTTCTAGAGACTGCTTCAACCTGCCACATTGCTAATCCGACTGCGAAATCCCGGGGTAGATTCAAACCTGCTGTTTCTTGTCCTTGCTTCGGTCTCTCGAGGGCTGACCTGCTTCATATGTTTTGGAACTCTCTCGGATTAGAGACCTTCTGGCAGGAGTTATTTCATTTCTTTGAACACACTATTAATATTCCAATACCTCAAACCTCGGAAGTTGGACTGTTAGGTATCTTAAACGATTCAGTTCCTAGGACTCATGCTCATACTCTGGTACGTTTATTGTTATTCTATGCATGTAAAGTGATTCTGTTACAATGGAAGGATGCCAGTCCACAGCTTTGAGGGTATATCGCATTGTGAATGGGGAATTACTATGGTTGGGCTCATCATTCTACTGTATCATTACACTTTACTGATCTGCCAGGGGATTACGGTGCCTCTTTGTATGAGTTGTGTGTTTGAGCGTGTAAGAATGGATGTGTGTCTTTGTTCTTCTGTGGGGTTTCTATCTTGTATGTAATTTCTGATTACTGTTTCCTTTTTTTGTGTTTATAAAAAAGAAACTGAATAAATAAACACCTATTAAAAAAAAAAGAAAAAAAGCTGAACGACAGGCAGCTATAAAAGACACAAGTTATTGCAGCTCTCTATTTATTAATTAATACATTTATTTATATATTTATTTTTTTACAACCACTGTAAGTACCTGAATTTCACTTGGTAGCCCCCTTTTGCAATATACTATAAAATGGACTGGTAGTGGAAGAGGCATGACTGGGAACCTTAGTGGGTTTCTGCATGCAGATGTGTTTACAAGGAACATGCTGATAGGAGAGACAAGAGTGAGAGCAGAAAGAGGACCTCCTCAGTGTGCTGTTACCCCTTCACTGTCCAATCAGCTGGCTGAGTTGTTGAGAGGATACCACTGTATTCCTTAGTGTTTGTATACCCTAACCATAAACATATTTTTTGTTCTCTTTTTGTCTGCATAATAAACCATAGGAAGTGTTTTGTTACATCTGTTCGATGAGTACAAAAAATACCTGTTGATTTTGCCAGAAATTATGTGAGCTGATAACTTCCTGTGCACTAGGAAAAGTTATGGAAAGGAGGAGGGGTAATGGAGGAGTTTGATGCATCGGAAATGAAACTGGTAGGACTGAAAACTGGAATATTCACTTTTAAATATAAGATTGACATAAAACAAGTAAAGCGGAGTACAAAAAGTGCAGCTGCTGACTTTTAATAAACGGCAACTCGCCTGTGCCATGGTCCAGTGATGCGGCCACCCAATGCCTCACTCCTCTCCCCCTCCCCTCCGCGGCGTCGGCATAACAAGTGTGGGCACCCGACCGTGGCTTCACAGCCGGGCGCACACTGCGCATGTGCGAACCGTGCTTTGAATGGCCGGCCAATCTTCTGGGATCTGTGACAGGTCCTAGAAGATCCCTGGCAGGGAGGGGGGAGAGGTGAACGTCCTTCCGGCTCTGCGGTGCCAGGCGAGGAAGTGGAGCTGCCCCCCCCCCAAAAAAAATGACATGACAATTGTGGTATGTCAGGTGGTCACCTACACTTAAAGCGGAAGTTCCACTTTTGCGTGGAACTCCGCTTTAAGGAACGGAAAAATGCTGCAAGTAAAAATATGAAATAATTGATTTTTCAAAGCTTTTATTTACATTTTTCAGGTTTATGACAAGGTCTCTTTAATATGCCTCTTCATTGATGCTAACCAATTTATTTTACATTTTTTAGGGGATGATACACTTAAAACATGGGACATTAGGAACTTTAAGAATCCTATCCACACGGTGAATGGCTTGTCCAACTACTTCCCAATGTAAGTATCCCATTACTATTTAGTTTCTGGTTTGTGTCTAGTTTTTGAACAGTCTGTTTAAAGCACATTGATATTAAACAATTAGTCATATGTACAGGAGTAACACACTGAAGGCTGAATATTACATACAGAATTGTTTATTCTGATTTGTTCAGTGCACTGACTCTATGTCATGGTTCTGGGAAGTTCAAACATAAGGAGTCTGCATCCAATCTTATATCTGCTTCCTGGTGACTAAGATATAGTGTAAAGCTTAGATAAAGCGGCTATAATCCTCATGGATGCAATATGATCACATGCAAATAAACTACTACGACTAATAACAGTAATAATAATAGGATTTTGAACTCACCATAAAAGCCTTTTCTTGGAGTCCATCGAGGGGCACAGGTATTCAAACTCTGTTGAGATTCTAGCCCAAACCCACCTCGACTATCCTTCCAGGAAGCCTTTGCTGCACTCTGTCAATCATAAGCTGTTGAGCTTGCTGGCCCGAGTCTTCCTTGGCTGCTTATGATTGGCAGTGTGCAGTGACACTGTACCAGGGGCTATCCCATCCTTGGAGACAGAACCATTGGACTACTCAGAAACCTGCAACAACGGAGAATGGAACTCAAAAGGAAAATGGGAAAAAAATAAGACAAGGAAACACAGGAAGAACGAGAAGGAACAGCTGAAGGGGGCACCAGAGGCAAGGTATTATCCTGTGAGTAGAGTTGAGTGAACCCGAACTTCGGGTTCTGGTATTTTATCATGCATGTTGAATAGCTGCAGGGCAGCCAATCAACAAGCGTTTCACTGGTTTTCCCTAGAAGCCATCACAGCCATGCCTACTAATGGCATGGCTGTGATTGGCCAGTGCATCAGGTGACCCAGCCTCTATATGAGGCTGGAGTCACAGTGCTGCATCTCACATGCTCTCATGTTAGTGTAGGGAGAGGATGCTGCTGGCGCTGTGAGGGACAGATTGTGAGGGACAGATTGCAGATCTAATAACTAGGTAGAGATTACTACTACTGCTGTGAGGGACAAATTGCAGTGATAATAACTAGGTAGAGATTACTACTACTGCTTTGAGGGACAGATTGTAGATCTGTAACTACTCATCCAGCATTACAGAACGATCTGATTACAGAATGATCTCTCATCCTGCATTACAGAACGATCTGATTACAGAACGATCTCATCCTGCATTACAGAACGATCTGATTACAGAATGATCTCTCATCCTGCATTACAGAACGATCTGATTACAGAACGATCTCATCCTGCATTACAGAACGATCTGATTACAGAACGATCTGATACTGGACTAGGTAGAGATTACTACTGCTTTGAGGGACAGATTGCAGATCTAATAACATCTCCCATTTTTCTTCCTTTTGCAGCCCTCTAGCACTTTCCAGGACTTTTTTACAGTCATTTTTGTGCAGAAAAGTTCGGGTCCCCATTGACTTCAATGGGGTTCGGGGTCCGGGGTAAAGTTCGGATAACGTTCGGTACCGAACCCAGACGTTTCCGCAAAGTTCGGCCGAACCCAAACATCCAGGGCATGAAGGCACCTACTGCTGAAGCAGAAGAAGAATGGGATTCAGCCGACCTCTCCCTAGACCTTCTACCTTGAGGCAGGAGTATACTCTGGCTTCCAGTTGCATTCCTGATCACAGTACCTAGTGTAGGGCCAAAGAGACAAAGTCCCTCAAAGGCATCAGCTTCCCAGCACCTTAAGCAAAGTGCTCTGCATATCTGTATGAATATCAGACCCATATGCTTTTGTGGCAAGCCATCACAGCTGAAGAGTTAGGGCTTCAGAGGTCTGTTCAACTTGTTCATTAAATTGGGGGTATACACAGGAAATGGGCAGATTTCTTTTGAGGGATTTAACCCATTCCTCTATGGTTTGGTAGATTAATGTCACTGCCAACATGGTGTTTTGCTTGCGTTTATCTAGCAAGGTTACTTGCGGTAAAACCAAGGAAGCTTAGACTTCTGTAGTGTATCAATGCTTTACTAAACAGAAAATCTGCACATACAACTGTAGGATACACAATATAACACAACTCATAGCTTACAAAATATGTCTACAACATGCACAATGCCAATCATCCTTTCTAGCAAAATATAAGCATGTACAATATGTACGCATTTAAACTAAACTG
This sequence comes from Glandirana rugosa, assembly GCA_018402905.1. Taxonomy (NCBI): domain Eukaryota; kingdom Metazoa; phylum Chordata; class Amphibia; order Anura; family Ranidae; genus Glandirana; species Glandirana rugosa. The sequence continues at coordinate 949,589 of BLSH010088393.1, read as the reverse complement.
TTACTCAACTTAGGGTTCAAAATGTAATGTCCTTCTCGATTCCTTGTTTGATTCCAACTCAAAATGGATCCAAAGTTCTCCAGCTTCTAGCAGCCATGTGTTGCTCCTCCGTCTTCTCAAACACAACTCCTTTCCGAACACATGTTCCTTTCAAAAGAACCCCGATCCCCTCCCATAACTTTCTGTATACACAAACTTCCTGCAGAGAACTTTCTCTCTAGCGGTCTAACTGGTTTATTTACATATCAATGGAGGGAGAGAGAGGGGAGCCTGGCTTCCCCTGAAAGCACATGGTCTTAAAATTTAACTCTATATTATTTTTTAAAGTCATTAATAGCCATAGCAACACATACCACCTCTTGACTTTATACCATAATATACGAAAATATGAAACTTCAACATCTCTTAAAGCCTTTTGTCCAGGAAAGGGCGAAATTAACCCCCCCATATTGTAGTCCAAAAATGGGAGGAAAAAAATTCCCTTTCGACTCCCTTATCTTCTGGGTAGTCAGACTAAAGTCCCTGGGAGGCTAAAACATTACTTTTGAGCAGGGTCAGCAATGTCTTTGACAGTCTGTGGAAGGAAAGTTTCAGATGAAAGTCCCTTGTCCTCTTCCTGGTCATAAGGAAATGCTCAGATGAAAAGTCCACTCCAATTCAGAAATCAACCGCATCTTCCTCAGGCTCTGCCTCCTCCACCTCTCTATATTCAGTACCTGAAAATAGTAAGAGACAAAGCAGGTAATATGTTCCTTCCAAACATACCAAAAAACATAGCTCACTGCTCACATTTCTCTATCTGCCCATTTCTAACTGTAAAACTATTGTAGGGTGCCCACTGTTGCCTTGAAACACGTTCACGGAAAGGCATTGACTTCCAACACAACAAATAAACTTGCATGTCTCTCCGTGCTGTCCTGGGACAAACACTGGCCTGCTGTTGTTCAGTCTTCACAGCATGGCACATTTTAGAAAAATGACCCATTTTATGGCAAGAGAAACACTTAAATAGACTGAATCTACTATTCCCAACCACTTGCTTCCACTTCTTAAACAATGCTGGTGTAGGAATCCCATCTATCTCATCCTTATGTATTCCTGCCTTTAATAGGTCCACCCACATGTGTCTCCTGGAGACCATAGGCCTTGCCTTCCTTGTATGTTACTCAACTCGGCCATCATTTGAGCTGATCAAATACTCAGCTTCCCGCTTATGGAATGTAACAGTGGCAAGTCTTACTTTTGCTTACAGGCTTAGGGCCTTTGTCCTTTGTGGCTGCACACCACTCATTCAAATCTTTAGCTCTGCCTACAGGGGTTTGAAAACACTTCGAAGCCACTGCAGGTTTAACTTTGATTACCCTACTTTCTAAATCTTTTGCCTTGCTTGCAGTGTCTTCCAAACACTCAGATGCCACTGCAAGCTGCTCCTTCAGTAAATCTCTTTCTAATTTGACCTTTTTCCTCTTTTCAGATTCAATATGTAGAGCATGCAGGAAGTGTAAACCAAACACAGAAACTGCCTGCATCTCTCCCTTACTGAACCCAGGACTTTTGAGACTAAAATCTGAGGAAAGATCAGAGACACCATTCCCCCAAGCTCTGTTCAAAGGAGAAGCATATCTAGCCAGCTCCTTTGCAACAGACATCCACTGACTGTGTCTGGCCTAGGAAGGAAGGGTGCACACCTTCAAGTCCACCTGTCGACCAGAAACCTTTGCAGCCTTATTCTTCCTAAACAGTGTATGCAGCATTTTCTTCAGCAGAAGCTACAAAACACACCACAGAAAACAGGTCTGCTTCAGTTGAAATTTTAGCGCAGATGTTTTGCTTGCATTTATCTAGCAAAGTTACTTGCGGTAAAACCAAGGAAGCTTAGACTTCTGTAGTGTATCAATGCTTTACTAAACAAAAAATCTGCACATACAACTGTAGGATACACAATATAACACAACTCATAGCTTACAAAATATGTCTACAAAATGCACAATGTCAATCATCCTTTCTAGCAAAATATAAGCATGCACAATATGTACGCATTAGGTAAACTAAACTGTTACTCAACTTGGGGTTTAAGATGTAATGTCTTTCTCGATTCCTTGTTCAGTCCAACTCAAAATGGCTCCAAAGTTCTCCAGCTTCTAGCAGACATGTGTTGCTCCTCCGTCTTCTCAAACACAACTCTTTGTCCAAACACATGTGCCTTTTAAAAGGCCCCAAGCCCCTCCCACCAACTTCCTGTATGCACAAACTTCCTGCAGGGATCTTCCTCTCTAGCCCCTAACTGGTCTATTTACATATCAATGGAGGGGGAAAGGGGGAAGCCTGAAAGCACATTGTCTAAAAATCTAACTCTATATTATTTTTTAAAGTCATTAATAGCCTTAGCAACACACATGGGTAGGGGGGCAAAACCTGCTAGATTAAACTGAGATTTTAAAGCGAGATTCTAACTCCTAGTCAGTAGAATCCTTAATGATAAGCATGCCTTCTACCTGTCTGGTAGCTTTCCTGTTAAGGAAGGTCAGTGGGGGGTCCACAGTGGGCCTAGATCAATGTTTAACAAATTCCCTTGCAAAGGGGAACAGTTCTAACACACTCTCAGGTGGGGGCAAGGACATTTTATGGTTCTTCGAGCCTGCATAGAGGAATATCTTGAATAGCTAACTGGAGCTGAGGGAAGGCCTTTTCAGTTGTTGGAGCCCTGAAAGACCCAAACCTGCAGACAACAGGCTAAATCTCCAAACGCAGGATAGTATGCACTGCATCAATTAAACAACCCCTGGCAATTCTGAGGTTACAGCCGGAGTCTGGAGCCGGAAGAACAGTCTATTAAGAGATAGGTACCCTCAATCAGAGTCAGAGATGATCGCAGGAACCGATGGCTTTGGTCAGCAGGTGATAGCACTGGAGTGCACTCTATTAGAGCATCTGCAACCATTATCCGAAGGGAGTTGGGTGAATCTGACCACAAAGTTCCAAGTTGCTGTTGAGGCCTCTGACGATGGGGAAATCTTGTGATCTGATAACTTACTGTGCATACAATAGAGATAAAGGGGACTCTGACTATGTAGACCTTATAAATGAATTGTTTTGGCTGTTATTCATTTATTTGCATTACCTATGTCTGTGGCTAATGTATTCCTCCCTTCATTTTTCCACAGGACAGACTGTTGTTTTAGCCCAGACGATAAACTCCTTATTACTGGAACTTCAGTCAAGAAAGGTGAGGGTAGTGGAAAGCTATTATTCTTTGACCTCGTGGATTTCAAGAAAATTTATGAAATTCCAGTCACAGATGCTGTAAGTATTATGTTCATTATATAGGTATAGCAAGCAACTAAAATCAATGCTTTTTTTTTAGATCTGAATGGTTTTTATTTTATTAAAGGATGTGAAACAGCAGTGCATGGTCTTCTACTTGTACTGCAGCTGATGCTTGTTTTTTCATGATGGGTGGATATGCTTAGTCTACTGGCAGCAATTCATTACTAGTGGCTGATTGGAATTTATATTTATCAGCCTGAAAAGTGGTAAAAATAACAGCAGATATTTAAAAAAAATGTAAAAAGCCAATACCACAAATTATTTTTTTTAGATATGGCTGGAGCCTGATGTTTGCTTAGTCTTCTCTTGACTTCTTATATTTCTTGGTAACTGCAACAGAATGATCTCCCTGCAGTAATTCCTGGCTCCCTGGAATAATTCCTGTTGGCCTGGAAGACTTGGGTCTTCCAGCTCACCTTGGTGTGCTTTGGAATCTCCTGTTGCAGTCTTCTTATATAATGTGGACAGCCCAGTGGCTCAGTAGTAAGCTCTCATGCCTTGCAGCACTATGGTCCTTGGTTTGAATCCCAACTAGGACACTGTTTACAAGGAGTTTACGTGGGTTTTTTAAGGGGCAAACTGATTTTCTCCCACATTCCAAAGACATTCTGGTAGGTTAAATGGTTGGTGTATAAATTGGCAGTAGTATGTGTTTGTATGCAAGGTAGTGACTTGTAAGCTCCTAGAGGACAGGGATTGATGTGAATGTAAAATATTTTATGCACTGTGTAAATTGTTAGTGCTAAATAAATACCTGTGGTAAATAATTAAGCCAGCGTGCAGACCCAGAGCATTTGAGATATCACCAAAAGAGTCCTTAAGAAATGTAAGAAATTATCAGATTGTTTAATACACACGTATTTACCAAAAGCTAGATAGACACTTTATTACAACAAGAAAGGTATTAAAAATAAAAAGGCCATCTGCGTATGGTTAAGTAGATATGAATTTTAGAAAACAAGCGAAAAAGTAGAAAGATGGGGTAAAAAAAAAGCAGGACCAGTTATTTGATCTACAAATGGCGAGGGAGTTGAGGGATGAGGGGGGTTCCTGAAACCAAACCTCACCCATAAGACTGCAGAGGTTTGAGAATGATGTGAAGGCTCGGGTGATAATGGGGAGCCCAACAATACCTGGTATTCAGCAACAATATTTATCTATATCCTGTAGATTTGTTATTTTGAAATTTCTCAGAATAGCCACTGCTTGACGATGTATGCTCCTCCTCATTCATTTTATTAAAGATAACCAAAAGTTAATGAAGGAGGGTTGTCAATACTTTTATATGGTTGCATGATGAGACTGCCGTATCCTATGTCTGAGGGGGGATTTTTGAATCCCTTTGGTAGCAGTATATCACTTTCATGTAGAAGGAACAAAACAGGGTTGTTGAGCAGGAATCAGCCAAAAATGTCTTCAAAAGTTTCTCTGGCCAGAAAGGTTTGAATGCCAGACATGATTAAAACACCACTCTACCTTCAACATTAAAGGCATTTGCTACACAGCAATTTAAACTATAGAGCTAAAGTATCTGCATCTATAGATGTTGCTGGATATTTTGGAGAGACCAGCATCTTGTCTCACCTGGGTGGCAAGTGGGCCCAGCAAAGAAAGGAATCTACAGAAGAAAGAGACTATACTAAAAAGTCAAGTTGCAAATTTGGAAAGTGGGAGCATGAATAATTGCAAAAAGCAAGGTTTAAAAAGGACCCAAACAGTGATGTTTTCTGGAAATTGAGTTGCCTGGCAGAATTATTTCTGTCTGCAACCCCCAAAGCGAGATAAGAATTTAAAGCTTCAACAGTTTGCATAGTTGGCTTCTTGACGACCCAAAACCTCTTGAACAGAGATTGATATTTGCTGCTCTCTTTGGTTGAAAATGCTAAAAATTAGAGTTGGTATGACAAAATGTCAGTATATTTATTTTGCCATTGTGACTTTTAACTTCTCAGTGATTTATGATTCCTGATTTTGGAAACAGTGGTTTATCAGGTGGGATAGCAGCATTTGCCAGCCTGCTCTGGAAGGGGGAGGAGTTAGGGTCTGTTTCTATATTAAAAAGCCCATTTTCTACCCCACAGTTAATGATATGGATCCCCCACTGAAGAAATTAATGGGGAAATACATGTTTCCATGCCTTGCACTTGTTCTTGTAACATCCAGTCTCACGACCAGGCCGCCTTCTTCTCTTTTTTTTTTCCCAACTAGTAAACTTTTTATTGATTAAACAAGAAGGTGCAATACACGCAGTATACAGTGAAAATCATATCCAGTGCCAACAGAGATCAATTACATCACAGTCACAGAAATATTCCAAGAGCATGACATCCAAAAGAAGAGGGAAAGGATATGTTCACAGTACTCATAGGGCAATTAACAACCCAGGACTAAATACAGAGCAAACTGGCAGTTATTCATCTCATAACTGAAGTTGAGGAAGCAGCTCCCATCCAAAGCCAGACTGTCCAAGCAAATGAAAGAAACAAAAGAACTAAAGTATACAAGAGTAGGTAAAGGGAGCCAGGCATGAAGGGCCTGGGAGGAGATGCAACATCCTCAATAGAGCCCCAGGAATCTATTCAGCCGGACCATATTTTGTCAAATT
>BLSH010088393.1:924782-935688 GCA_018402905.1 Glandirana rugosa | reverse complement strand
GGTCGGGTGCAGGACAGGTCGTTAACAGGCAGGCAGGTGAGGTACAGAAGGAACAGGCAGTCGGATGGTCGGGTGCAGGCAGGGTCGTTAACAGGCAGGCAGGTGAGGTACAGAAGGAACAGGCAGTCGGATGGTCGTAGACAAGCTGGGGGTCGGTGCAGGCAGTGTTCAAGCAGACGTGGGCTCAGGCCGGGTCACAGGTAATCAGGAAGCTCAGAACGGGTAGCTCAGGAACACAGTAACGCTGTAGAACGGACAGCACCTGCCTACAGGAAGCAGGAAGTTTAAATAGAGCTGCCCATCCAAGAATTAGAGGAAACACCCAACTGCAATTAACCCTCCGCACACTCTTCTTCTAACACAGTGCACAAAATGGTTTTTGCATCAGCATACATTGTTCATAAATACGATTGCATTTCGATCAATCAGATTATGAGATTGCATGGTGGAAGACAGAGGTGCGGTCAATGCCTGGAAAAATAGTTGTCAGGATTAACAAGTAGGAGAACTGTTTTAGAGGGAGTAAAAACAAAAGCTGCTGTGTCAATGGTAATATCATACTGAAACGTATACTGTATGACATTTTTTATTTTTATGATTGTAACTCTTTAACAGTGTAGTCGATGAGTCAGCTGTGCATCAGAAATGTCTTTTCTTGGAACCAGAATTTTTTTTTTTTTGTTATGTGAAAATAGATCTGTAATGTACACTGAAGATTGGCATTTTCCGAATGCCAAGTTTTTGCCCATGTCAATGTATGATAATTATAGCTTTACTATATTAAAAACACATTGCAGTGTATGTCTGTTGGCCCTTTAACTAGGACAGGATATAGACTGTGTACATACTTCTGTGTGACCTTTCTTGTCACTCATTGTGATGTCAGTTACGATTTCATCCAGTTGCCTTGTATCAGGCTTCACTGTACCTAGTGCAAAGCCTCGTTTAGTAAATGGATGTAAAGGAGCTCCGGCTTGCATGTAAATTGAAGAGCTTGCTGTCATCAGTGAGTGTCAGCCGCTTCCAGCCTTCATTGATCAGTCACAGTGTGACTGCACATTTCTCTGAATCACTATCGACCTGCTTCCTTTCACTGTGCATTTCAGGAGAACACGCTCTACCTTTTTTTTGTCTTTCTAAAAGTGCTTTCATGTTTATTTGATAAGTGTATGTCAGAGAACCAGACTTCCAGCTTAAGCCATAAAAGCAATATAATGGGGGAGATTTACTAAACCTGGAGCGTGCAAAATCTGGTGCAGCTCTGCATAATAACCAAGTTTGGGCACCCTTGTCATTTTGTTGATTTGAATACCTGTAACTACTAAGCACTGATTAATTGGAACACACAATTGGTTTGGTGAGCTCATTAAGCCTAGAACTTCATAGACAGGTGCATCCAATCATGAGAAAAGGTATTTAAGGTGGCTAATTGCAAGTTGTTGTTCTCTTTGACTCTCCTCTGAAGAGTGGCAAAATGGGGGCCTCAAAACAACTCTCAAATGACCTGAAAACAAAGATTGTTCTAAAATTATGGTTTAGGGGAAGGCTAAAAAAAGTTATCGCAGAGATATAAGCTGTCAGTATCCACTGTGAGGAACATAGTGAGGAAATGGAAGACCACAGTTCTTGTTAAGGCCAGAAGTGGCAGCCACATAAAATATTGGAGAGGCAAAGGCGAAGGATGGTGAGAACAGTCAAAAACAGCCCACAGACCACCTCCAAAAACCTACAACATTAACTTGCTGCAGATGGTGTCACTGTGCATCTTTCAACAATTCAGCGCACTTTGCACAGGGAGAAGCTGTATGGGAGATGCGAAAGAAGCCTTTTCTGCACACACGCCACAAACGGAGTCGCTTGAGGTATGCAAACATACATTTGGACAAGCCAGCTTCATTTTGGAATAAGGTGCTGTGGACTGATGAAACAAAGATTGAGTTATGTGGTTATAGCAAGGGGCGTTATACATGGCAGCAAAAGAACACAGCGTTCCAAGAAAAACACTTGCTACCCACAGTAAAATTTGGTGGAGGTTCCATCATGCTGTGGGGCTGTGTGGCCAGTGCCGGTACTGGGAATCTGGTTAAAGTTGAGGGTCGCATGGATTCCACTCAATATCAGCAGATTCTTGAGAATAATGTTGAGGAATCAGTCACAAAGTTGAAGTTACGCCAGGGCTGGATATTTCAACAAGACAACGACCCAAAACACTGCTCAAAATCTACTCGGGCATTTATGCAGAGGAACAAGTACAATGTTCTGGAATGGCCATCCCAGTCCCCAGACCTGAATATCATTGAACATCTGTGGGGTGATTTGAAGCGGGCTGTCCATGCTCGGCAACCATCAAACCTAACTGAACTGGAGATGTTTTGTAAGGAGAAATGGTCCAAAATACATTCATCCAGAATCCAGACACTCATTACAGGCTATAGGAAGATGTTATTTCTGCTAAAGGAGGCTCTACTAAATATTGATGTGATTTTTCTGTTGGGATGCCCAAATTTATGCATCTGTCTAATTTTGTTTTGATGCATATTGCACATTTTCTGTTAATCTAATAAACCTCATTTCACTACTGAAATATTACTGTGTCCTTCAGTTATTTGATAGATCAAAATGAAATTGCTGATCCAAACACCCAAATATTTATAAATGACAATCATGGAAATTGTCAGGGGTTCCTAAACTTGCATACAACTGTAACATAAATAATTAAAATCGATAAACTGTTTTACATTGTAAAACAAATATACAGTATGTTTGAAATTACATCTTTATTATCTGCACCACATGGAAGAGAAATGTCACAAGGCCCGAGAAAAAAAAATCATTACTTTACACAAGAAAGGTGAAGGCTTATCAGTCAGAATATTGTAGCAAAAGTGATACAAAAGTTTAACAAAGATGGAACTGCAACTATCTCACAGACACGCCCAGGCCATCCGTGGAAGTTAACACCTCGACAGGAGCGTCTTCTGATGAGAAGGGTTGAAGAAAATGGCAAGTTCACTGCAGTTAGTTAAAGAAATAGAAAGCCAAACTGGGGTGATTTTTTTCCCATGACACAATACGGCATACACTGCAGAGGAATGGCATGAATGGGTGTCATCCACGAAGAAAGCTTCTCCTAAAGCCCATGCACAAAAAAGCCACCTAGAATTTGCCAGTGCCCATGCTGGAAAAGAAGACTGCTGTGACTCTGTACTCTGGAGTAATGAGACCAAGATAAATGTATGGTGTAAAAAAGGTGAGTAGTACAAAGAAAAATGCATGATGCCTACAGTAAAACATGGTGGTGGCAGTCTCCTGTGGGGCTGCATGAGTGCTGCTGGTGTCGGGAGCTGTATTCATTGATGTCTGTGGGTGGGTGAGTATCAGAAATGTGCCACCGGGATCGTCCCGTAAGTAGGGGGGTAGAAGATGCAGCCAAAGATCCTCTTTTAAATAGTTGTGGCATCTCAGTCCAAGAAGTAGATGACCCTGGGTCATGCCTGAACATATTTGGCTCTGTCCGTCTAAAAAGCAAAAGCAGAGGTACACATTGTCAAGAGAATACTGTGATCTTTGTGTGAGGTAATGGGTTAGGACAGCACCTACAAAGTTTTAGGGGAATCTTAAAGTGGTAGTAAACCGCTGTTTTTTGTTTTGTTTTTTAAATACTAGTACATTATGTGAAACTTACCTTAAAATGAAGCCCTCCAGCAACATGCTGTCTCTGCTGAAGGAGCTTCCATCTTCACCTGGTCTTACTTCCAGGTTTGTGGACTCCGGCTGTGTGAGTGGCCGAAGCCGCAATGGCATCACTCTCACGCATGCGCGCAGGAGCCACAGTTCACGGCTCAGAACTCCGGTCTCTGGTTACATCAAAAGTAAATATTTCCTTGGGTGCAGGTAAAAGTCATGCATGGGAGTTTACTCCCACTTTAACCTTTGTAAGATCAGGAGCAATTAAAGTGTTGGTCAAACAGACTATACAGTTTTGATTTTTTTTATTTTTTTATTTTTTTACATTTGTGTTCTGAGGTTCCGCACAACCTTGTCTTACCTGTCAGTACAACCTCACCCACCCACACTGGAGAATGAGAGCGGGTTTGCATAGAATCATGTGATGGCAGCCTGCGGCCATTACAGAAGCAGTGAAAAGTCTGGCTACAATGGATTATATAAAAGGTTTTGTCTGCTCTTTTGATCTTTTAGCATTGTGGCATTGTTTTCTGGATGGCTTTGACAGCTTACTGGTTGAATTCAATTGTACCTTGCACTTTTAAAGGGAAAGAATAGCATATTTTGCACTGCACATTAGACTGTATTATTGTAGTAAAGTAAATGTATTCTTCAGCATAAACGTGCTGTCTTTTATCTTATTTTTTTAGACAGATTTGTAAAAGCTCCCCCTGGTGGTCATCTGTATGTCAAAGAATTTGTTTAGCACTCTCATAGGAATTGGCGTAGGTGTAAGAGCTTGTTCACTCTAGCGGTTGGGAGGTGCTTAAAACTCTGCGGTTGAACTACACCTTTTCTCACCCCCCTCAACTGCTTTCCCAGAGACAGAGGCTGCGGGTTGGGGTGTACATATTTTGTAGCTGCAGTGCTTTGCACCATGGCAAGAGTTTTTCCCCCTGATGCTTTTGGGGGATGTAACGCCCACTGAACACAACCCATTCAAGTGAATGCTGCTGCATTGCTAGTGCCCTGCAACTGTGCAATGCATGCAGTTGCGGGGCTCCAGTGCAGGGTTCATGGAGTTAAAGCAAGTGGTGAAGAGGTGACACAAATGCAAAATTTACTTTCATTCAAAAAGAGGACTTTGGACCACTGAGCAACAGTCCAGTCCTTATTCTCCTTAGCCCAGGTAAGATGCTTCTGACTTGTGAATCTCCCCCAAATTTTCAAGTGGCCTTTGCTTCACAATCTTCTCAAGGCTGCGGTTATCCCTGTTGCTTGTGTTCCTTTTTCTACCACACTTTTGACTTCAACTCAACTTTCCATTAATATTCTTGGATGCAGCACTCTGTGAACAGCCAGCTTTTTTTAGCAATGACCAGGGGTGTAGCTACAGAGGGCGCAGTGATTGCAATTGCTCTCCGGCCCCATGCTGCAGGGGCTGGTGCCAGCTTGAGCCAGCATAGCCAGCTGGGTGAGTTGTAGTATGAGCGCCTGATTGGCTGAAGGACGGTGTGGGTAGCAGAGCTCCCTGCTCTTCCGCACTGGCTGCTAATCTCACAATCCCACACCCGAGTCTCTTCGGCCGGCTCCTCCGGTCCCTCTCTTTCCCCATACAGCGATGTTCGGTCCAGTGTCCATCCAGCCAGAGTCCCGCCCCCCCTCCACGATTCACTCAATCCACTCCTTTGTAACAGAGCCCAGGCACAGCCCTCCAGCACATGCTTCTCCTAAACATCCAGCACACAGACGCATCGTGCAGCCCTTTGAGAGCCGGCTCCCCAGAGGACGCTGCAAGCTTTTCTCTCAGCCCCGCCCCCTCCTCTCCCCGTCATACACACAGATCTCCCTCGGAGAGTGTTGTGGCCTCCCATGCGGATCAGCCCAGTCCGTGCTGCTCGCGGGAGCCCAGCGGACCATGGATACATGCTTGGGGGGCAGCCAGCTGCAGCACAGTATGCATTCTATTAGTGCCTGCGCTCCATTAACCTGACCCTGCAGCTTAGTCACGGTGAGTGAAACGACTCATACCCCACTCCATCTGCCCTGGAGATAGGGAGGCCAACTGCCCTGTGGAATGTCCCATACCCCACTCCAGCTGCCCTGGGGACAGGGCCCCCATCTTCCCTGGGGACAGGGAGCCCATCTTCCCTGGGGACAGAGGGCCCATCTGCCCTAGGGACAGCGCCCCCATCTGACCTGGGTACAGTGAGCCCATCTGCCCTGGGGACAGGGAGCCCATCTGCCCTGGGGACAGGGAGCCCATCTGCCCTGGGGACAGGGAGCCCATCTACCTTGGGGACAGGGAGCCCATCTTCCCTGAGGACAGGGAGCCCATCTGCCCTGAGGACAGGGAGCCCATCTGCCCTGAGGACAGGGAGTCCATCTGCCCTGAGGACAGGGAGCCCATCTGCCCTGGGGACAAGGCCCCCATCTGCCCTGGGAACAGGGAGCCCATCTGCCCTGAGGACAGGGAGCCCATCTGCCCTGGGGACAAGACCCCCATCTGCCCTGGGAACAGGGAGCCCATCTGCCCTGAGGACAGGGAACCCATCTGCTTTGTTGTGGCTTCCCATGCTGATCAGCCCTGTCTGTGCTGCTGGCGGGAGCCCAGCAGACCATGGATACATGCTTGGGGGGCAGCCGGCCACAGCACAGTATGCATTCTATTAGTGCCTGCGCCCATCAACCTGACCCTGCAGCTTAGTCACGGTGAGTGAAACGACTCATACCCCACTCCATCTGCCCTGGGGACAGGGAGCCCAACTGCCCTGTGGACCGACCCATACCCCACTCCATCTGCCGTGGGGACAGGGAGCCCATCTGCCCTGGGGACAGGGGACCCCATCTGCCCTGGGGACAGGGGAGTCCATTTCCCCTGGGGAAAGACCCATACCCCACTCCACCTAGCCTGGGGACAGTGCCCCCATCTGCCCTGGGGACAGGGAGCCCATCTGACCTGGGGACAGGGAGCCCATATGACCTGGGGACAGGGAGCCCATCTGCCCTGAGGACAGGGAGCCCATATGACCTGGGGACAGGGAGCCCATCTGCCCTGGGGACAGAGAGCCCATCTGACCTGGGGACAGCAGGGCCCCATCTGCCCTGGTGACAGGGACCCCATCTGCCCTGAGGACAGGGAGCCCATCTGCCCTGAGGACAGGGAGCCCATCTGCCCTGAGGACAGGGAGCCCATCTGCCCTGAGGACAGGGAGCTCATCTGCCCTGGGGACAAGGCCCCCATCTGCTCTGGGGACAAGGCCCCCATCTGCCCTGGGGACAGGGCCCCCTTCTCCCCTGGGGACAGGGCCCCCTTCTCCCCTGGGGACAGGGAGCCCATCTGACCTGGGGACAGGGAGCCCATCTGCCCTGAGGACAGGGAGCCCATCTGCCCTGAGGACAGGGAGCTCATCTGCCCTGGGGACAAGGCGCCCATCTGCTCTGGGGACAAGGCCCCCATCTGCCCTGGGGACAGGGCCCCCTTCTCCCCTGGGGACAGGGCCCCCTTCTCCCCTGGGGACAGGGAGCCCATCTGACCTGGGGACAGGGAGCCCATCTGCCCTGAGGACAGGGAGCCCATCTGCCCTGAGGACAGGGAGCTCATCTGCCCTGGGGACAAGGCCCCCATCTGCTCTGGGGACAAGGCCCCCATCTGCCCTGAGGACAGGGAGCTCATCTGCCCTGGGGACAAGGCCCCCATCTGCTCTGGGGACAAGGCCCCCATCTGCCCTGGGGACAGGGCCCCCTTCTCCCCTGGGGACAGGGCCCCCTTCTCCCCTGGGGACAGGGAGCCCATCTGACCTGGGGACAGGGAGCCCATCTGACCTGGGGACAGGGAGCCCATCTGACCTGGGAACAGCAGGGCCCCATCTGCCCTGGGGACAGGAACCCCCCATCTACCCTGAGGACAGGGAGCTCACCTGCCCTGAGGACAGGGAGCCCATCTGCCCTGGGGACAGGGAGCTCATTTGACTTGGGGGAAGGGCCCCCATCTGCCCTGGGGGCCAGGACCCACATCTTCCCTGTGGACAGGGAGCCCATCTGTCCTGGAGACAGGACCCCCATACACCATTTGGGGATTTGGGGGGTGTACCAGCGGGGGTCACTGGATGCTGGGGGGTACAGCAGTACCAGCATGGGGTGGCTGGAGGACAGAGAGGGGTAGGGGTCCAGCAGTGGTTTGGCTGGAGGATGGGGGGCTCCAGCAGTACCAGTGCGGGGTCACTGAAGATGGTGGGGAAGAAAACAGTGTCAGCAGGTTGGCTGGAGGCAGGGGGGATACAGAAGTATCAGCGCGGGTTGGTGGAAGACGGGGGGGCTAGCAGTACCAGTGTGGGGTGGCTGGAGAACAGGGGGGGTTTAGCAATACCAGTCCTTCTTCCTATTCAGCTTTTTTCCACTGCCCCTTGTGTGCTCTCCAGCCTCCCTGTGCTCTTTCCTGGACCCCCCTCATCCTCTGTAGCTTTGCCGGCTTCCCCCGCCCCCTCTCTCGCCGGCTGCTGTGGGGGATCTGTCAAGATGGAGAGCAGGGAAGGGGCCGGTAAATGTGTCTTTTTCTGAATGGAGAGTCAGTGATCCATACGGATCACGACTCTGTCCATTCATAACTGTGGCATAGTAAACTGTGTTTATTATGCTTCAGTTTATGAATGGACAGGAATCTCTTTACAGAGCTATTCCTGTCCATGTATTCTGTGTAGCTGAGGCGGAGATTGAGGTCTGTGTCCTCAGTCTCCTTTTTTGTCTCAAAGGTGGAACATCATAGGTCTATTTAGGCTCCTAAAAAATAATATTGTAAAGAAAAATAACCCTAACCCTACAGGGGTCGGTCACAAAGGTCATAATTGGGACCGTGCCCTGGAGTTTCACCACTGGGCTTGGAGGGAAGAGCCCAGGTTGTGGGGCAAAGGGGCCCTTCATGTTTTTTTTTTGCACTGGAGCCCTGAAGGTTCTAGCTACGCCATTGCCAATGACCTTTTGTGACTTACCCTCCTTTTGCAGGGTGTCAATGACTGTCTTCTACACAATTGTCAAGTCAGCAATCTTCCCAATGATTCTGTAACCTACTGAACCAGACTGAGAGACCACTTAAAGTCTCAGGAAACCTTTACAGGTGTTTTCAGTTAATGAGCTGATTAGAGTGTAACATCATGAGTCTACAATAATGAACCTTTTCACAATATTCTAATTTTCTGGGATACTGAATTTTGGGATTTCACTAGCTGTAAGCCATAGTCCTCAAAATTAAAAGAAAGAAATACATCACTCTGTGTCTAATGAATCTATATAATATATGAATTTCATTATTTGGATTGAATTACTGAAATAAATTAACTTTTTGATGATATTCACATTTTTTTGAGGTGCACCTGTAGATCTGTCATCTGTCCAAAAAAGTTGTGATTTTTGCAGAAATGTAGAGGATCCTGTGCACACGTCCTGTGTTATCTCAAATAGTCTATTTAGCCCTCCCAAATCGTATAATAGGACTACAATTCGGTTAGTGCCTAACTACCTATACTTTGAGGACAAAGGCAGTGGGGTGGTTGAGTAGTTGAGTAAAAGAAAACTGGACAGGGCTGACACCACTCAGTTCATAAAAATGCTGTGTGTTGTCAGCCCACAATTGGAAATTAGAATCTGAATGCATTTCTGGCACATGGTAACAGGTATTTTATAATGACCCTGTAATTACAGGAATAAAACATGGGGAAATGTCCATGTGTTACAGAAATGTACACCATACTTGTTTTTTTTTAAATTTTGTCTTGGCATATAATTGATATGCAGTAAACTGGTGCAAGTAAACAAATTTGAATGCATGTAGAAGCCATATACTGACGTAAAGAAAATAACGCATGAAACGCTATAGTCAAAAATACCTTTTTTCGACTACGTTTAAATTAGTTCTACAATTTGCATGATCAAATAAAGCCATAGATTTGCAGGGAAAGATGGAGAGAGTAGTGTTTTGTGGGGCTGAATGATGCCAGAAAGAAGGAGTAATGAAGCACAGCACAACCATAGAAGAAGCAAAGCCTTCCTATGTAATGCACAAATATGGCTTCTCATATTAAAATACCCAATAATCAGAATATTTCTATTACTATGTGTTGATCCTGCTACTGGACATATCTAAAAACAAGTGTTACATTATTCTGTCCTTTGCATCATTCTCCTTAAAGTGGTATTAAAGCTTTTGTTTTTTGATTTTTTTATAAATAACACACGTTATACTTACCTGCTCTGTGTAGTGGTTTTGCACAGAGCAGCTCTGATCCCCTTCTTTTTGGGTCCCCTGCTGGTGCCCCTAGCTCCTCCCCCCCCTCGAGCAGTGCCCCCAGTGGAAAGCCGATTGGTCCGGGGGGGGCACCGCCACATGCTCCTTCCTGAGCCGCTGCTCTATGCTTCCATAAGACACATAGAGCCACTCGTCTACCCCCCTGCGTGCTCTCCTCATTGGCTCACTGGCTATGACTGACAGCAGTGGGAGCCAATGGGGAGGAGGGAGAGTCCCGGGAGAGCCACTTTAGAACCACTTTAAGCCTGGCCATACACCTGTCATTCCTGATGTCTTATTCTGAAAATGCTTGTTGTCTAGCTGTCATGCTGATGCTTTGCTTTCATTGACTTCTTAGGCACC
Organism: Glandirana rugosa; assembly: GCA_018402905.1. Lineage (NCBI taxonomy): Eukaryota > Metazoa > Chordata > Amphibia > Anura > Ranidae > Glandirana > Glandirana rugosa. Next base: position 925,379 of record BLSH010088393.1, on the reverse strand, counting down.
GTGCACACTGGACATCTTCATAGGCATGCGCAGGGGGGTTGTGATGGGCTAAACAATATGTAATTTGCCAGCCCCTTCCTTTTCTAAATGAACACACTCACTGTGTTCAATCATAACTAAAGCATAGCATTTACCATGCTTCAGTTTGGGAATGAACAGGAAGCTGCTCAGCACAGAGCACTTCCTATTCATTCACTGTCCAGTCTCTGCATGTTTTGAGCTTTTGGATGCACGCCCTAATGCATTAGGCTGTGCACACCTATGGACGTATTTTAACCGCTTAACAACCGCTCTATAGACAAATGACGTCTACAGAGCGGTTGCTTAATTCTGGGAGGACGTCTATTGACGTCCTCCCAGAATCGCGGTTCCCGCGCGACAGATATCTCGCCAACAATTCGCCAATTTTATGCAGGTATCCACACGTGTCGGATTACGTAATCCCGCACGTAGGTTTTCGAGTTTTGTACGTCTCTGACCTGTCACTTACTTATCCTTCACGAGACACGACTCGTCGAAGGACAAGTAAGGGTTTGACTTCGTACCATTTACGATACGAAATCAATACTAACTTGTGTCACTCACACAAGTAAATCT
>BLSH010088393.1:880515-918119 GCA_018402905.1 Glandirana rugosa | reverse complement strand
GTGTCTCACAAATCACTGTCTTTAAATGGCGGCTCACGCATGCGCGGCGCACTTTCGTGCCCGCCGCACTCTGCAGCAGTGTGCTCGCAGCTCAGGCAGACCCGATGTCTGCTGGCGAGCCGAGATTGTTTAGGAGAGCAGAAACAATGTAAACATGGCGATTCCCTGCACTGTCAGACAGCATGAAAGAGATCTACTGATCCCTGTCACTGGGATCAATTAGATCTCTGGTGCCCCTGACAGCCCAGCCCCCTCACAGTTAGAACACACCCAGGGAACACAGTTAACCCCTTCACTGCCCCCTGCAGGTTAACCCCTTCACTGCCAATGACATTTATACAGTAATCAGTGGACATTTAAATTTCTGATCGCTGTATAAATGTCATTGGTCCCAAAAATGTGTCAAAAATGTCCAACATGTCTGCCCCAAAATCGCAGTCCCTATAAAAATCGCAGATCACCGCCATTACCAGTAAAAAAAAGAAAAAATTGTAAAAACACCGGAAAATAATTCTCATGGTTTGTAAAAGTGGCAACTTTTGCGCAAACTAATTTACGCATTAATTAACTAAAATACGCAATTTTTTTTTTTTTTTAACCAAAAATATGAGGAAGAATATAAATTGGCCAAAACTGATGAATACATTTTATTTTTTTTATACATTTTTACAAATTTCGTTTGGGTACATCATCGCACGACCGCACAATTGTCAGTTAAAGCGACGCAGTGCCGAATCGCAAAAAGTGCTCTGGTCTTAAACTGGGAAATCCTTCCGGGGGTGAAGTGGTTAAAAGCATATTGGTACACAGAGACTTCATGTCCATAATCTCATATGCCGCATATAGATGGTATCCCACACAGGCTGGCTGACGCGTTTCGAGGTAGCGTCACCCAGCCTGTGTGGGATACCATCTATATGCAGCATACGAGATTATGGGCGTGAAGTCTCTGTGTACCAATATGGTTTTAATATGAGCTCGTTTGTGAGTATGTTTTTATAATTTTTTAATAGATTGGTTACTGAGGATAATGTGCTAGGCAGCCTATGTTGCAGCCTACCCATCCTCAGATATGGTGTCTTCCTTCGTTTTCTTTTTTCTGGCTAACTACATTCTCTGCATGTACAGAAGAATACCCATTGATCCTTGCAGAATTCTAGTATCTTTATGTAGCGCACCCCCTAAGAAGCCGCAGTTGAACTGGGATCCCCCGCCCTGCACAGCCAGGCACACCGAATTTTCACAGGCACTCCAGAGACAGAGAACAGTCTGTGACTTTGTTTTTTTTGTGGTTTATTGATGTTTAATAACTTGGATGGGAGGTTATGGGATCCCGCTTGACTTCAGCTGCAAAACTTTGGCAACATCTTCAGGGACCTCTTCCTATACACAGTCTCCTTGACACTGATGCACTTCACTTGCTTGCAATTTCCCACTGGATCACTGTTTGTGGACTTGACAGGCACAGTCAGATTTAGAAATAGCCTTTTGCAGGCAGGAACTTGAAACCCCTTGTTATGTAGTAGATTACATTGATCAGCTTGTACTTTCCCTCCTGTGGCTACTGGTCCCAGCACCACCTCTTCAGGCACTGTCAACCCATGTGACTGCAGCTACCCCTTTCACTAGCCCTCCAGGCTAACTTTCCTTCACAGTCCTCCAGACTGACTTTCATCAGCCCACCCCGCTGACTCTGCAGGAGATCACCCAGGGAAGGGATGAAGACTTTGCACACTGCTGTCTTCAGGGAGAACTGACTATATGTGGCAGTCTCTCCCCCCCCCCCCCCCTGTAAGGCCCCAGTAGTGCTGCTCTACTCACGCTGTCCTCTCACTTGTTCCAGTGAAGGGCCTCCTCCATGTGTTGTGGCAGGATCCTTCCAGCAGCAGAGCCCTGGCCCAAGATCACCCCCCCCCCCAGACTAGGGGGTACTTCAGAGGGCCACCAACAGCCTCCACAGCACTCTATCTTTATCCTCCACTTGACTGCCCCTGCTGGCATGGCTCATGCCCATTTATGAGGTAAGCCTTGCCTCCTGCCAGCCCTTTACTGGGGATTGGCCGAGGCCCTCATAAATATTCCAGGCAGCTCCTCCTAACCTCCACCCACTAACTCTAGAAGTTTCTACAACCTTCTAGACCAGGGTTTTCTGCTTCTAGCACCAGAGGAGCTGTCAGGAAGAGTCATCCAGCCCTGACTTACTGAACCCTGGCTCAGATTCACAGCTCAGGCTTAGCCCGGAGCTAACTAAATTTACCTATACTAACAAACCTATATTACAAAAAAAAACCTATCCTGCATCTAGAACACACTAGAGGGTGCTACATTTATAACTTCCTATGCACTGAAATTAAATATAAAGCTATGTTATCAGCTTTCCCAGCTTTCTAATGTGACCTGCAGAACACTTTTTCCCTGTGTAATGGAGATGAAACAGGAGGTGTTGGTATTCAAATTTGTAGGATAGCCCCTCCACAGTATTGACAATGCGCCCCTCCACAGATGCAGTATAGTGAGTGAGCGTTGTCACCCTAGTAAGGAAGTTTGTTACCAGCAGGATAACCAGGTAAAAAAAAACAACTTGAAAAAAAGAAAACTATTGCAACCACCACACCTAAGGACTGGTAAGCTGCAATATATTACATTCTTGTCTGATGCACTTTAATATATGAAAATAGACAGCCTTGCATTTAAGTTTCATAAAGGGTTTTAAAAGTGTCACATATCTGTATAATGATCTGTTCTAGAGCCTAAGGGCCTGGACAGTGTTTAAATTCTGCAATAAATATATGGACTTAGCGATAGACTTTACATATTGAGTTTTAATTAGAGTATGAATTGTAACATGCACCTATCACAGTTTTATTGGTGTTTTTCATAGTTATCCTTTTTATGGTAGCTTCTGAAAAAAAAAACGTGTTTGCAGCAAATTCTAAATGTCTCTGTGTGTCTTAGCGGTAATCCAGCATTAGTGAACGGCCTAAGCCAATGTTGGGTTTTTATGCCTGTGGCGGATCACTGGGGTGTCAGATGTACGTTTTATAGGCACTGTAATCTATATGAAAGGATTTTACTATTATGTATACAAATCACACCAGATAACCAAAAGAAATAGTTGCTGGAAGGGAGATTTCATTTGACACTACAGGACTGGATCAGTGATATGTGCTTCTTTAACCCCTTCAGAGCCAGGCTTATCTAACAGCTATTAGAGTGGCTTCACACTGCCCTGGTGCGGTCCTGCTGCGCTTTGAGCAAAGTGCAGCTAACCTGTGGGTTCTGTGGGTGTTAGCTTCGCTGTGTTTTAGCTTCGCTTTCCTATAGGCTTCTACTATGTTCCTCCATTTTGGTTTCAAAAAGTGCACCAAGGATGCAGCAAGCAGGAGTTTTGGTGCGCTGTCTGAAACTGCACCAAACCTCAGGACCTCATAGAAATATATGGGAAAGTGCAGCTAACCTGCACGAAAACCGCAGTTTAGCTGTGCTTTAGCAAAACCACAGCAGGTAGTGTGAAGCCACCCTTATTCTTAATTAACTCTCTGCATGCCGCCTTGCATCCATACACACGTCAAGCATACTTGGCAGTAAAGCCGAACTCCAGGAAGATGACTAATTACATAAACAGGAGCTATTTTACTTGCTGAAGAAATAGTATTTCTGTCCATCCAGTAATGCGATTTACACAGTTGTGCCACAGCCCCAGGGCTGCTGTTAGAAATCATGGGGCGCCGTACAGCCCTTCCACCTTTCCCAGCATGGGTAGGTGTGTGGGTGCAGGTGTATTGCCCTGAACACAGATCCAGTTATATGAACAAAAAACACTCAATCACATGGCCATAGTACCTGATGTCTCACTTTTGGGCCAGAGAAAGAGATTGAGGACACAGATCCCCAATCCTTTCTCTGCAGCCTCAGCTTCACTGTGGAATTAGTGAACAGGAAGCTGTACAGAGGCTTCCTGTTCATTCACCAACTGGAGTGTAGTAAAAACTGTTTACTATGCTTCAGTTATGAATGTACACAGGGGTAATCGGTACCACTCAGTGTGTTTATTCAGGAAAGGGAGGGACCAGTAATCATGACTTGTTTACCGGTTCCCCAGTTTCCATCCTAAAGCCAACCCCCCTGTGGCATGCCTGCAGCAACTGACAGTGGGAGGGAGGGAGAGGAAGAAAAGCCAGTTGCACTGTGGGGATAGGGGACACTGATCTGTGATCAGCAGCTTTTGGAACTGCGTGGACCATAAAATTGCCCAGGCCCCCGTGTTGAACTGATGGGGCCTTGGCTCTGTACTGGAGGGCTAGTGTCATCTCCTTATTGGTGTCCCTGCATAACCCTATCTGACAGTGGGGGGGGGGGGGCTGATTTTTCCCGAATGCAATTCAGTAACACAGCTCCCATATTCTGTATGTAGTTCATATGTGTTTCGAGGTTTGCTTGTATTTCAGTTAAGGCCTCATGCACACAGGACGTTAATAAAACGTTCTAAAAACGTCAGTAGATTTGTAGTGAGTTTTTCAGCGTTCTTGCACTAGCGTTTTTGAGCATTTTTATTTTTTCCTCAATGGATCCAAAACCGTTTGTGTGCGTTTTTGAGCGTTAGAGTGTTTTTACAGTTGAAAAATGCCCTAGCTAAAAACAGTTGATAACAGCCTATGTGTGCATGGACACATAGGATAACATGATGGGGAGTTTATTGACTGTAGAAAAAAACAGCTGCTGTAAAAACGTCCAAAAACATCCTGTGTGCATGAGGCCTAAAGGAGAAACCGCAAACTGATATGCTCATCTCTCGTTCACTCTGCTATCTCTTCCTATTAGCGTGTTACTTGTTATCACATGAGCACTGCAGCATAATTGATTGGCTCTGTGTGTGGCTTCTACTTTCCAAGTCTTATCTCTGCTGTACAGGGACTCCCAAGAGCATACTTGTTTACATACAGCATTTGTCCCAACCCGTGGCCTGCACTTAACATGCCTACTTTCTAGGTGGTCCGGTCAAGATCACAACTGCTTTTCGGGTGGTCCTGCCCAGATCAATCCCACTTTTCGAGTAGTTCCAGCCCTAATTTTGCAGGAACTGCCCCCTCTCTGCCGCAATACCCCATTTTTTCCTGTGCATGCTCAGCAACTCAAAAAAGGCTAATGCTGTAATCTCAAGACACAGAATCATTGTTACAGGGCACCTATATGCAAGATTGTCTCTGCCATCTATGCAAGAGGTTGATACCAAGTCAAATTCAGATACTTACTCTGTTTGCATTTACAATATACATTTAAAGCCTATCTCTGAGCAACGCAAAAAAGGCCAGTGGGTCTGCCCCCGCAGTGCGAGGGTTAAATACTTGTTTAGGTCAAGGGGGCTGCAAAAAACAGTTTTACTTAGAGTGAGGGAAAAAGTATTTGATCCCCTGCTGATTTTGTACGTTTGCCGACTGACAAAGAAATGATCAGTCTATAATTTTAATGGTTGGTTAATTTTAACAGTGAGAGACAGAATAACAACAAAAAAATTTAGAAAAAGGCATTTCAAAAATGTTATAAATTGATTTGCAGTTTAATGAATGAAATAAGTATTTGATCCCCTATCAGTCAGCAAGATTTCTGGCTCCCAGGTGTCTTCAATACAGGTAACGAGCTGAGATTAGGAGCATTCTCTTAAAGGGAGTGCTCCTAATCTCAGCTTGTTACCTGTATAAAAGACACCTGTCCACAGAAGCAACCAATCTCTCCACCATGGCCAAGACCAAAGAGCTGTCCGAGGATGTCAGGGACAAGATTGTAGACCTACACAAGGCTGGAATGGGCTACAAGACCATCGCCAAGCAGCTTGGTGAGAGGGTGAGAACAGTTGGTGCGATTAAACACAAAATAACTGTCAATCTCCCTCGGTCTGGGGCGCCATGCAAGATCTCACCTGGTGGAGTTTCAATGATCGTGAAAACGGTGAGGAATCAGCCCAAAACTACACTGGAGAAAGTGCTGTGATCAGATGAGAGCAAAATCGAGCTCTTTGGCATCAACTCAACTCTTCATGTTTGGAGGAGGAGGAATGCTGCCTATGACCCCAAGCATGCCATCCCCACCGCCAAACTTGGAGGTGGAAGCATTATGCTTTGGGGGCGTTTTTCTGCTAAGGGGACAGGACAACTTCTGCCGTTGTAAACAAGGCAGATCACCGTTCTGTCAGTACAGAAGGCATGGATCCTGTGTTCCTGTAAAGCAGAAACATTTTTTTTTTACCAAAAATATGTAGCAGAATACATATTGGCCTAAATTGATAAAGAAATTAGATTTCTTTCTTTTTTGTTTTTTGATCTGTTTTATAGAAGAACGTAAAAAATATTTTTTTTTTTTTTTAACCACTTCAGCCCCGGAAGGATTTATGCTCAGAGCACTTTTTGCAATTCTGCACTGCGTCGCTTTAACTGACAATTGCGCGGTCGTGCAACGTTGTACCCAAACAAAATTGACGTGCTTTTTTCCCCACAAATAGAGCTTTCTTTTGGTGGTATTTGATCACCTATGCTGTTTTTATTTTTTGAGCTATAAACAAAGAGCGACAATTTTGCAAAAAAAACAATATTTCTTACTTTTTGCTAAAAATACATATCCAAAAAAACTACTTTATTCATCAGTTTTGGCGATATATATTCTTCCTCATATTTTTGGTAAAATAAAATCACAATCGGCGTATATTGATTGTTTTGCACAAAAGTTGCTACATTTACAAACAATGAGAATTAATTTATGGGGTTTTTATATTTATTTTTATATTTTTTACTAGTAATGGTGGCGATCTGCGATTTTTAACAGGAATGCGATATTGCGGCGGACATGTTGGACACTTTTGACACTTTTTGGGGACCATTGGCATTTATACAGTGATCAGTGATATGAAAATGCACGGATTACTGTATAAATGTCACTGGCAGGGAAGGGGTTAACACTAGGGGCGATCAAAGGGTTAATGGTGTTACCTGCTTTGTGTTTCTAACTGTGTGGGGGCTGGGCCGACTGGGGGAGGAGAGTGATCATTGCTCCCATATACAGAAAGCATACGATCACACTCCTCTCCCCTGTCAGAACGGAGATCCATGTTTACATACACGGATCCCTGTTCTGTCACTGCAGGGAAGCAATCGAGTCCGCCCAGTCCACTTCCTGGCTCCCCCGCTACACAGTGATCGCGATTTGTGATATCGAGCCTGACTGCTGCCGTCAAATAACGGCGGGCGGTTGTTAAGTGGTTAAAAAAAACAACCCGTTTGCCGATCTTTTTTTGTTTATAGCGTACAGCATTGCACGACCGCACAATTGTCAGTTAAAGTAACACAGTGCCATATTGCAAATTAGGGGGGTAAATCTTCCAGAGGCCAAGTGGTTAAAGATATATTGAGAGCAGTATTCACTTGTGTCTTTTATATCTGCCTGGAGTTCAGCTTTAAGTTACTGTTGTTTCTACTGTATTGAGTGATGGCCCCCCGAAGAAGTCCCGAAACCCTGTGAGAAACTTGTGGTTGTTCTGGCATACCTGCATCCATTGATAATTAAGATATCAGAGTGGTGTTGTCCAACCCTTTAAGACATAACTTGCATCTCTTCAAAGCAATAATGTAATGTAAGACAGACTCCCTACTGGATAAATGAAATATGTAAAAAGTAGCTGTGTGTCACAGTTAAGCATATAACTTGCCTGCTTTTCTATATCCAGATTTTGCAAATGCCCCCCGTCTCCATAATTAATACAGTGTCAGTTTCTGTCTCTGCTTGGAGCTTATGTTGTATTTCAGTTATTTTTGGCATAGCAAATAGTTTCCATGTGTTACATATTATCGAGGAACAGTAGTGTTCTTCAACTTGTCTCACCTAATGAACCGAAATAGACATCATTTTTATACAAGCCACATCGAGTAATGAGGGAGCAGAGCAGCAGCCTGTGGTTCTGTGGAATGTTTAGTGCTCAGTATTGGAACACGAGGCCGCGCTGTATTGTGGTGGATCTGCAGCTCCTTCATCCTTCTGTATCTTCACTGCATGCTCCTGTTTGGGAAAATCCCAAAGACCAGGAGATTCTAGAATTGTATCCATGCTATACTCAAGTTTTCTCTGTCACTATCTCTCTGGGTTTAGTGTTTGCTTAGGTTATAATTGCGGAAGTACCTTGCCTTTATCATATTTTTAAGGTTGATCCTGGCATTTTTTTTTTTTTTAGTTTAGGATACAAAGGGACAGGTCGGAGCCCCTTTGTAAAGCGGTCTATGTCCCCACTGGGGAGATTTACCCCCTCTTTATCCTAGTTACCCTTGTCACCAGGACAGAGAAATTATGGGAAGTCTAAAATTTGAATAACTGCCACCAAGACGGGAGGTGAGGGGAAATCTTGTTCTGATCACAACTGTCTAACACTGGCCATATGCTGCTCGAAGTTCAGCCAATTCCTGATAGCACAGCCAAAATTTGAGCAGTGTAAGGACCTGCTGGTAAATGCTCTGACCAAGAAAAGTTGATTGTTTGATCAACATTTGTCAAAGGAGCCTGTCGGGACAATTTTCAGAGGGGTATTCCTCCATCTGCGCTGTTGGCATGGATGGGGGAATCTGTTAGATGTCCGTGTTTAGAAATCATTGTTCATTATCAACATGTATGGCCTACATATGAGGCTATTTCCCCTCACTGTTGTCACATTTGTGCCTTAGGGGCAGAAATCCTACCAATGGAGACAGAAAAAAATGAGGGGGTGGGGGTTAAAGTGATTCTAAAGGATAAAGGTTTTTTACCTTGATGCATAAAGGTAAAAAACCTTTTGCTTGCAGCTCCCAGCCCCCTCTTATAACTACCTGAGCCTGATCTCGATCCAGCAATTTGTACGAAAGCAGAGGCTCTTTTGGCTCTCTTCTTCCTCATTAGCTCAAACACAGCAGCAGGAGCCATTGGCTCCTGCTGCTGTCAATCACAGCCAGCGAGAAGGAAGACGGGGGTGGGGCCGAGCCCCAGTCTGTGTATCAATAGACACACAGAGTGGACCTCGGGAGTGAGTAGGTACGAGTGCTCTTATAGCAAGCTGCACTCATCAGGAGGGAGGAGCCCAGAGCAACGGTGAGGGACCCGAGAATAGGAGGATCGGACTGCTCTGTGCAAAACCATTGTACAGAGCAGGTAAGTATAACACTACTTCACTATACAAGTTATAGTACCTTGGTCTTTTATTCGATTTGCACAGTTAGTTTTTGTATTAATATTGTGGAAGCGCTGCGTTATATTTACGGGTGCCACAGCAGGTTTTACAAAAAAATTAACAAAAAATACTTAGCATTTTGAGGTGCTACATAGGTTGTGTAAATAAACTGGTTAAAAAATATTTTAACACTGGGAAATGTGGAAAGGTAAATATTCAACTCATATTCCCTCCACCCATCTTTTTAGCTAAAGTCTAAAGCTGAGTGCTGCCTATGATACTTTTTCTGTGCTTAAACCTTAAAAGAATGGGGTGGACCCCCAAAAAGATTGTCATGAAAATGGGACTGTTAGTGCAAATAAAAAAGTTGCTTGAACAGTACTCCAATGCTAATACCGTTACCCTTCACCAACTACACCATGATATTGATTGACTAAGACTGGAGATTGCAAAACCTGGTGCACCTGTACGTGGTAGCCAATCATCTTCTAACTTCAGCTTGTTCAGTTAAGCTTTGACAAAAAATAGGAACCTGATTGGTTTCTGTGCAGAACTACACCAGATGTTGCACTCTCCAGTTTTAGTAAATCAATCCCATTCTTTTTTTTTTTTTAAACACAGCAAATGTACCATTGCAGCAAATGCTCCTGTATTATCCACATAAGGACCACTTAAAATATACATATTCATGCCATCTATAATCGCTTTGACAAGGGTTCAAAGCTAAGCTAATCTGGGCTTCTCCCTCTGACATCTCCACTTTTTTTATGTGGTGTATCTGCTATACCTGAACAAGCCAAGTCTTGGGCCAGCACCCAGGAGGGGGTGAAATGTCATAGAGGGATAACTGAAGTGAAGCTAGTGACATTGTCTCTATACATATTCATATGGTCCCTAACTCAGAACACACCACAGAAAACGCATCTGGACATATTTGTGGTGTGCGCTATACTGCAGTCTGCGCAATTATGTACAATCAGTGTTCAAATTGAAATGAGCAAATGTGAAGACTGCCATTACTAAACTCCTTATATGGAAATTTGAAGTTAGGGTCATACCATTTATTGACTAACTAAAAAAAATTGCAGTGCAAGCTTTTAGGCATGCTAGCCTCTCGCCACGGGGTTGGTTTAGTAAAGGAAAATACTGTAGACTGTGTACTTTGAAAAGTGCAGGTGTACTCTGCAAGAGCAGTTGCTCCAGAGCTTAGTAAATGAGCAGAAACTCTGCAGACTTCCATCATCCAATCATGTGCAAGCAAACATGCTTTTTTTTTTTTTAAAAATTCCTTGCACCAGTGTTAATTTTGGCAGCAAATTTTGATTTAGCTTTAATCTTAGTCTTAAAACTAAAATGGTGTTTTAGTCCCATTTTAGTGTTCTGCAATATTCAGTACATTTTAGTTGACTAAAATATCCTACATTTTAGTAGATTAAAATCATTTTAGTCGACTAAAACTCATTTTAGTCGTCTAAAATCGAATTGGTGTAGTTAAATTGTAATGCATTATTTAAGCATTTCTCTACAATTTCCAAACTCATTATATATACTGCTGGAGTGAAAAATCGAATATGTTATTATTTATGGTATTGAGGTATGAACATGCACTACAGACCAGTGTTGATTCTGACGTCAAATTTCAATTTAGTTTTAGTCTTTTGACTAAAATGGCATTTTAGTTTTAGTCCCATTTTAGTCTTTTGACTAAAATGCCATTTTAGTTTGACGTATTTTAGTCGACTAAAATACGACTAAAACTAAAACAATTGAGATGACTAAAATATGACAAACTAAAATGCCATTTTAGTCAAAAGACTAAGACTAAAACTGAAATTTGACATCAAAATTAACACTGGTCTGTAGTGCATGTTCATACCTCAATACCATAAATAATAACATATTCGATTTTTCACTCCAGCAGTATATATAATGAGTTGGAAATTGTAGAGAAATGCTTAAATAATGCATTACAATTTAACTACACCAATTCGATTTTAGTCGACTAAAATGTTTCTAGTTGACTAGAATGTACTTGAGATTTTAGTCTACTAAAATGTAGGATATTTTGCCTTTAGTAAATCAACCCCAATGCTCCTTCTTCAATTGCTAACAGGGTACAGATCTCTGCTGAACTCCTTTTGAAAACTCATGGTCTCTGGCTTCAGTAATTAGTCATCAATATGCACACTTGTTCATATGGAAGCCAAATGTTAGCATTTTCCAGAGGAGATGTTGGCATTGGCAGCCATTCTGCTTCCCATATTGCAAATTTCTTTTAGCGCCAAGGCCATATTTTATGATTGTGTAATGCAGTGATTGTTAAAGGTTTGAAAAGTAGAAGTGTGTCGGATGGAACATGGAAGAAGGTCATGGGAAGTCTTAGATGTGAGAATTTGAAGAGATGACTTAAGCCTGGAAGAAAAAACCTCTGGGTGCGAAATGCAGCCTGTACCTGAGGCAGTGCCTCAAAATTGTCGGGGGGAACGTTATAGCTTAGTCAGTGTAGAGAGAATCATTCGAGGAGTGAGAAGAGTCATGAATGAGTTGATCCTCAGAGTTTAGGATTACAGTGAAGCCAATCATTGGAAAGACACAGGGGAGTGTTAGAACAGTCTAGCCAAGATCTAATGAGGATACGGACCAGAATTTCAGTTGTGTCATGCATGAGAAAGGGACAGATATGTGAAAGTTTGATGTCATGAAGTAGTTAGCGTGTGAATGTTTGGTTGACATTAAGGAGCAGAGCCAAATATTAGTTCAAAGCTATGAGCTTGGGGAGCTGGAGGTATTGGGAAGTTGTCAACGGTTACTGTTATTTTAGGCGAAGAAATCAATTAAGATGGCAAAAATGACACACTCTGTTTTAGCAACATATTAATTATAAAATGGGGAACTAAATTACAGTTCTGCTATGCTCAGCATTTCAGTGTCACCAATGCAATACATTAAGCAGACAGGCATTATTTACAACACTTCCCAAAGGACCAAAAACACAAATTCATAAGGTATTAGGTTGTATTTTGGCCAAAATATGTAAGCACACCCCCCACACCATGACTTTTGTGTTTTAGGATAGTCCACGCCCAGAGGGTGTTTCAACATTGTACCACAATTAAAAAATATCTAAACCCAAGAACAAATGTGATATATTGCATTTGAAGTAGTTGTTGAATTTGTTTTATTTTTAAGGCTTTTCTTCCCATTATTTTCAACTGATAATCATACAAATAACACCCTTCCTGTCCTAGATTGACAACACTCACTCACCACACTGTATCTATGGAGGAGCAACATTGTCGAACTAGGACAGAACTGCATAACACCCCACTTCTTCTTGTCTTCACTTTTCTGCATAACATAGTGAGAAATGTCTACAGAGCAAGCTGGTATCAGTCAGCACTGGAAGTTATCACTTAACATTTCTGTTGGGATTTTTTTTACACTTATGAAACCAATGTCGCAAAGCGCGTTCAACGGTAACTAAAAAAGATAAGGTGTAAGGGCTTGTTCACCCATGCATCAATACCCTCTGTTTATGCAGCATTTATTTAGCATTTTTAAAGCCTCATAACCGCTCTTCCAATGCCTGCCATGATTACAATGGCACCAACCAGTGATGTTCACACAGGAGCAGTAGCGTTGTGTTAAAAGTTAGGCAGCATGTCGTCTTCATGAGGCATCAACGCTTGCCATCCGACAGTCACCTTCATTGATTTCAATGCTAATGCTCTATAACTGCACCTTAACAGCGCCTATAGCATTTATGGTGTGTAAGTGAAGCATTTATAAAGTGTTAGCTGGGCATTGGGAGAGGCCGTGGAGGTTCCTGTATCCCAGATTGCATTGGTAAATGATAGAGAACTAGGACAGAGCTGCTCCAACCACTTCCTCTTTGTACAGTGCAGCCATTTGCTTCTGTGTGCAGGCAAAAGCATCAAGCCAGCCAATAATACTGACAATACCAGCAGGAGCAGAGGCATTGAGCATTATTGCCAGAGGTAAAGCTTTTTGTTTGGACCAAGCCAAGTGTCAAAGAGATCAAAGTATTCAAATCCATCTTACAGAGAATTATGTAAAAAAATTTGCAGCACAACCTAACCACTCCTTAAAGTAGATAATTTCCTCTACATCACTTCCCCTTTAAACACTTCACGCTTTCAATGAAAACACATCATAAACGCATCATAAATTATATAGGAATGTTAATGAGCATTGCTTTGTTCTTCATAATCAAGACACATGTGATTGAGTCCTTAGGGTTCACATACATTTTAATATATGGAATTCGCTCTATGAAGTTTAAAAAAGCAAGAAAAAGTAAAAGATGGACACAGTTTTAGAGCCCTCCCTTAATTATAATCACATGATCAGGTCCAAGGTTGTAAGAAATATTGCACCCCTGGCACCCCTTTAGAGTCATACAATATGAGCTTGAACAGGGCGAGCTGAGCTGCTGAGTCACTGCTGAGAGGAGGAAGGAGGGTGAGCTGAGCTGCTTAGTCACTGATAAGAGAAAGAAGCAGGGTGATCTGGACTGGCAAGTCACTGATGAAAGGAGGAAACAGGGTGATCTGGACTGCTAAGTCACTGATGAGAGAAGGAAGCAGGGTGATCTGGACTGCTAAGTCTCTGATGAAAGGATGAAGAAGGGTGATCTGGACTGCTAAGTCACTGATGAAAGGAGGAAGCAGGGTGATCTGGACTGCTAAGTCTCTGATGAAAGGAGGAAGAAGGGTGATCTGGACTGCTAAGTCACTGATGAAAGGAGGAAGCAGGGTGATCTGGGCTGCCAAGTCACTGATGTAAGGAGGAAGAAGGGTGATCTGGGCTGCTGAGTGTCTGCTGGATGGAGATAACAGGGTAGCTGTGGTTTTGAAAGAATGAATCTAGTGCTTTTGCAATAACGTTGTGCATGAATTGCCCCATGGTACCTGCAGCTACAGAAGTAAGTGTAGGCTTGTTATAAAGCTTTGTTTTACTGTTTAAGAATATGGAAATACCTGTATGTCCATAGCCTAGCAACAGGTACACTTTAAACCTTAGCTCCAAGCAAGTATTGAAAGAGGCTTTTATTCAATTAAAGTTTTATTTTTTATGCAGTTAATGTAAGTATCTGAAATAGATTAGTCTGCCTTTTGAGTTATTAAGTAAAATCCATTTGGAGGCACAGCACTATGGATAATTCAGACACTTCTGCATGCACATGTACTGAGAAAAGTAGCAAGCATAGGGATGAGCTCAGTTTGCTGCGGGTTCTTTATTGTCCAATCACAGGCTGGTAAAAGGAAGGTAACCAAGCTTTAATGATTGGTCTCTACCTACTTTGGAACATGCATAGAACATATTACATCAGTTCTATAGATAGGCCATCTATTATGCATTCCAATGATAGAAGGCCTCTTGATAGAAATGAATGAATTCAGTAAGGGACTGGCCATGGGAATTTGCAGTGATGGTGCAGCTCCCCGTGTGCCACATAGCATTGCTCTGACAAGAACATGGAGAGGTGAATATAAGTAACGACTGAGAGATGTAAACTGAAACACCTTTAAATAAAACGAACTTCATACCTTCAGCATGTCATAAATTAGAGTAGTTCCTTTTGAACAGGGTGTAGCAATATAATTGTATTCTATTTGCATGGGCTTTTCAAAATGAATTGTATAGATGTAATAGAATCAGCATCTGTCTGGTCACACAGGACTTTCTGTTTTAGAACATGTTATTTTTGCTATATGGAATAGACACAGGTGAAGTTTTATTAACCTGTTAACATTGCTGCGTGGGCTCTTAACCTACATGTAACTTGATATGTTAAAATATCCAGAGATGACTAGACCCTTCCAACAGTAAAATCTGCTTACATACTGGCAATCTATAGCAGCTATTGTCCAATTTGTATATTTAACCCACAGTTCACTAGAAGACTTTTTTTTGGTTAGATGCCCCAAGCTGAAAGGTTCATAGTTTCCAGAGTAAAATCTGCCTGGAATTAATTGGGCTGCCTGTGTCATAAAGTCAACCCTCTTTTTCCTGTTGCAGCAGTTGTGCAGGGAATCTAAATATGACAGTTGTCAGTGCTACTTACCTTCCTTAATACAGTGCCGCCTTTGCCATGCGCACTTTCTGGTTTTACCCAGAGTACTGCAGCTGCAAGCTATCAGACCGGCACCTGCTTCTTAACAGCACCCATGGCCCCACTATTCACAGTCCCCATCTCCTTTTGCCTTTCTGCCACCTATCGGAGTCTCTTCCCTGTTTTTGCTGCACCAATCACAGTGGCTCTTCTCCCTATCACGGCTGCAATCTATCAGAATCATCTCTTGTCTGTCACAGCCCCACCAATCACAGTGTACCTTCTCCCTCTGCCTGATTCATTTATACTCTGTACAGCTTCCAGCTCCCTGCCTGAACAAGACTTTTGTGAGCTAGCTGCCAAGCCACTAGTATGCCTCTCTGCTATCCAGCATGTAGCCTTCATTAAGTTCTGTGTACTGATGTCCGGCCCATCCTGACCTCTGGCTTCTTCTTGGTTACTCATGTTTGCTGTTCATCCTGACATCAACCTGACTCCAACCTCTGGCCAGCTCTTTATTATTATACAGGATTTATATAGCACCAACAGTTCGCACAGCACTTTACAACATTAGGGCAGACAGTACAATTACAATACAATTCAATACAGAAGGAATCCCAGGGCCCTGCTCAGTAGAGCCCTGAGCCCTGCTCAGTAGAGCTTACAATCTAGGAGGGAGGGTTAAGTGATACAAAAGGTAATAATTGTGGGGGATGATCTGATGGAGAAAATAAAAGTACAGTTGTTAGGTAGGGGCAGAATAGGCTTCTCTGAAGAGGAGGGTTTTCTGGGATCATCTAAAAGCAAACCGAGTAGGAGGTAGTCTGACAGATTGGGGTAAGGAGTTCCATAGGATAGGAGAGGATCAGGAGATGTCCTGGAGGTGAGCATGGGAGGAGGTGATGAGGGAGCTAGAGAGCAAGAGGTCTTGGGAGGAAAAAAGCGAATGAGTAGGTTGGTATTTTAAGACTAGGTTAGTGATGTAGCTGGGGACCGAGTTGTGGATGGCTTTGTAAGTAGTTGTTCATATTTTGAATATAATTTGTTGGGTGAGCGGAAGCCAAATGGAGGGAGTGACAGAGAGGAGTAGCAGACACTGAACAGTTGGTAAGGTAGATGAGCCTGGCAGCAGTATTCATGATGGACTGAATGGGGGATAGCGTATGTAAAGGTAATCCTGTAAGGAGGGAGTTGCAGTAGTCGAGACGAGAGATGACAAGGGAGGAAACTAAGAACTTTGTGGTGTCATTGGTTAGGAAGGGGCATATTTTGGAGATGTTTTGCGGAGGTTGAGGCTGCAAGATTTGGACAGTGATTGCACATTGGCCGAAAGGATAGTTCAGAGTCCAGGGTTTACACCAAGCTTCTAGCATCCTGACTTCTGGCTTGTTTGTTACCCATGCTTACTGCCCATCCTGACATCAACCTGATTCCAACCTCTGGCCTGCTCTTTACAATCTGTGTGTAGGCAGGTAGTGGTAAACGCTGACCCAGCCGGGAAGCTGGGAGTTAATGGTGTTTCCTCGGGTCTTTCTTGATGGGTTTATCCTGGGTTCGACCTCCAGTCCTGTGTGCTATAAAAGAGACAGAGGCCTGGCTGGTTCTGTTGTTCTGTCAGTTCTGTTCTGACCTGCCTCTGTGGTCGCACTCAATTACTGCCATTGCCAGAGTCTTGGTTTTCAGTGCCATGCTCGGGTCGGATTTCCTAGGATGCTAGAACTTGCAGTCCCTCCTTAAGATACCATCCATGGACTCTGCCATTTCGTAGGCATGACAGGTGGGGTAGCCTTTTGCAGAGAAGGAGCTCCTTCAGCAGTGATCCGTCTCCCATAGCAATGGGACCAGATCTGCATCGGGGCCCTCATTCTGTGTACGGGTTAGGAAGAGAAACAGTTAGGTAAAGTGCACACATGGAGTCTGTGCTAGGTGCATGACAGGACCCCACATACGCTGGACAGGTGGAGAGGACAAGGGCTCTGCGTGTACCTCCTAAAAGCACAAGTGACTGTGGTGATGTACAGTAACATCAAAGGTATTTATTGGAGATCAGTCGGCTTTTCCAGTAAAGGTACCCCATGTGTAAGGCAGTGACCCTATCCAAAGTGCCTAGCGTAGCCCAGGGTAGGCATCTCAGGTGACCCTTTCTTGTCACCCAATGAGGAGGGAAACATGGAGGATGTGATGTGATGACCACCCTATCACCCTACCTACCCGACCTCCTTACAGGTGTCCACCACCAGCCCTGACCTGTGGACAGTTTTGGATGACATTTTACTCATGGTCCATGGTGCTCAGAACAGGGTGAATCTGGGGGCCATGACCTGGGGTCAACCCACAGTGAAGCAAAATCCCCTGTGAAGAGAGAGGATGCCTAGTAAATATCCACTGGCCTTTAGACTCCACACTCCTTAGGGAATCCAGCATCATCTTCTCTCACATGGAGCAATCCTCCTACTTCATCAGGTCTTAATCAAAATCCCATCTTCTTACCCATTCCACAGTGATCTTAGATCCTGCTCCCAAGTCTGACCAGTTTCATGGTGCACTGCTCTGACATGAAATGGCTGTTGGTCTACACTTTAATTGCCATTAAGAATCCCTGACAGTGGAGATAGAGGGTTCACATCAGTATAGCTGGCATCCAGTGCGAGTTAGCCCAGTGCACTTTGTAATTACTACTTATTAAAATATCAGATACACACATACCCCATCTCTTCCTTTGCCATACAAGCCTGTGTTGAGGGTTGTGGCAGTAACTCAGCTATGCCAACACATAGCGTTGAAGTTGGAGACTAGGAATCCAAATTTTCCCTGAATTCAAAAAGCATTTCTAGGCAAAAAATCACACACAAATCATAATGTGTGCGGTACAGGACTCTAAAGAGATAAAAAGGTGAGACTTCAATTAGACTTTATTGATTATGTCCTCTGCGAATTACATAAAACTCTGATAAAGCCCCCATTCACATTGGTGAAATTTAACAGGTCAAATTGAATGTCAAATCGGAGCCTATTGCCAGCAATAGGAGCATCCCAATCGGTACGGCGCTGACTTTGCAGCGCCGCACCGATTTACAAAAGTAGCTCCTGCACTACTTTTGGCGACTTCGAGGGCAATTTCAAAAGACCTCTGTTCAGGAACCCGCACAGAAGTCTTTCAAGTCGCCCCCCAAGTCAGACTGAAATGCGGCTTTGAAATCGTGTGAGCTCAGATGAACTTGCATGATTTCAAAGCTGTGCTCAGTGTGAGCTGAGAGTATTGTATCATTAGCTCACTAATTAATTGTATGTGTTGCCTAGAGATTCTCTTTAACATGGCCAGTAATGAAGTTAATTGTTATACTTTAAAAGGTAGCAGCGTTCAAAGTCTTGAAACAATTCGGTTGTGATTGCACAGGCTAGCCGCTGCTATCAACATGTCGTTTGCACGCTCGGTATCTCTGCAGATGACAGGTCTCTTGTCTCCTTGCTGTGGCTGCTCAGGTGCAGCAGATCAGCCTAATTCAAGCAACGCATCACAAAGCAGCAGACCAGATGTCAAACTTGGCCTTCTTTGAAACGTTTTTTTTCCCTTACTGTCCATAATAACTTTTAATAACTCTACGTTTAAAGTATATCTAAAGCCTATTTTTTTTTTGTTCATTATGGATAGAGAAGAGAAATGCTAGAAACCATGTAAGGTATTTTTTCTGTTTGTATCCCATTGACAAGACTTCCCTTCACTTCCTGTTCTGGAGACATAACAGAAGATACACTGATTAGCTATAACATTATGAGCACTGACAGGTAAAGAGAACAACATTGATTATCTCATTACAATGGCATCTGAAAGTGGATGGGATATATTAGGCAGCAAGTGAACATGTTGTGCCGGAGGTTGATGTGTTGAAAGCAGAAAAAAAAGAGCAAGCATAATGGCTAGACGACTGGGTCAAAGCAACTCCAAAACTGCAGCCCCTATGGAATTTTCCCGATGTGAGGTGGTCAGGACCTACCAAAAGTGGTCCAAGGAATGAGAACTGGTGGACTGGCGACAGGTTCATGGGCGGCCAAGGCTCATTGATGCACGTGGCAAAAGGTGGCCTGTGTACTCTGATCCAATAGAAGAAAAAGGTATTGCTGTTTCTGATAGGAAGGTATTAGAACACACAGTGCATTGCAGTTTGTTGTGTATGTGGCTGCATAGCTGCAAACCGGTGTCTATAGCTAAAAGCTCCTACAATGGGCATGTGAGCATCTGAACTGGACCATAGAGGAATGGAAGAAGGTGAAATATACAGATGTAAGCCAGCGCCCAATAAAACAATACTGATAAAAGAGGATAAAAAATTGAATATAAAACTAGGAATAAATATATATGAAAAATGGGCAGCTCGCAGAAAACAACTGATCCAATTGTCCAAACAGAGTCCACACAAAAACCACAGCGCCCAAATTAAAATTATGCAAAATTTTGATAATATAAGAGAGGAAAAAATATCAGTTCCACTGAAGAGACGATATTAGTAAGATAAGTATCTTCCCTATACAGTTATATCATAAATGTTTTCAAAAAAGTTAACAATGTAGAAATATTCATGCCCGAGGATATTCTGACAAATCCAATAAAATGTGTAGATGTATGCTTACCAGAAGCACACAGGCTGTGCGCAAGTGTCTGGGTGATAACTTCAGGGATGGTCTTTAATCCTCCACACAATCCTGTCGGATGGTATATGGGACCCGAATGGTCGACCAAGATGTGCTGAAATTGTTGTCATCAATCCATATGGGACCCGAATGGTCGACCAAGATGTGCTGAAATTGTTGTCATCAATCCATATGGTCCAGGAAACCGAGAGGAAGAACTTTATCAGAGTGGATGGTTCAAACTTCTCCAAGTGGATTCTCCAAAATCGTGTAGTAAAGCAATTTGCAATATATGAGAGACAAAAGCCGCAATAGCGTAATACTGTATAGTAACGTGTTTATTGCGCAAAAAGCAGAGTAATACTCACAAAATATTAGATAAAACAGAGCTCTCAAATAGAATGTGACAGGAAG
Source organism: Glandirana rugosa (assembly GCA_018402905.1). Classification (NCBI taxonomy): domain Eukaryota; kingdom Metazoa; phylum Chordata; class Amphibia; order Anura; family Ranidae; genus Glandirana; species Glandirana rugosa. The sequence continues at coordinate 897,822 of BLSH010088393.1, read as the reverse complement.
GGTCAGGAAACCCGACGCGTTTCGGCTCCAACAGCCGTCATCTGGGGGTGATGGCGCGCCTATCCTTGTGACGACGTCCAATAGGACGAAACGTACATCAGGAAAGGGCGCGCTGACGTCACCGAAAGCATTAGCCGGCTGTTTTAACTGTACGATCTCGCTGTTCAAATGTGAGTGTTTTTATTGCTTATATTAAACGAGTCTTTACGGTACTATACTATGTGGCCTTCCTTCTCCTACACGTCGTTATTGAATCTGAACTTTTTGGGAGCCTTGGTCTGAGTCTACCCAGCGATGTCCATATTCTATCAACCTGGTGTACGCAGAGGAAGATTAGACCCCTATTATATACAGTGCTACATATATTGCAGGCTGGTAAGCCTTGATTTCTGGCGGTGGTGGATTGCACACATTGCTGTACACACAAGGGTGTTTGGTGTAGTGTGTCCATTAATAACCAGTTGGTGTTTAGTACATATTACACTATATGGTCCTCCTTTCTCCTATGTTTTTCGTTTCTATCGATACCTGGGAGTTCCTGGATGTGGGTATTCTAGGGGATTCGCTCCCACCTGACCAGGCACAGGAAGGAGGATAAGCCATCTACATCATTGAGCGCTGAAAAAAACGCGGGCTAGTAAGCCTTAAATCCTGGTGGTGGTGGATTTCACATATGTTTTTTTGGATTCATAAGGACATTGTGTGGTCTGTTAACATCTGAATAGAGTCCTCATTGGGAGTCCATTTTTTAGTCAACTTCAATATCCAGAATTCAAGGACTAATTTGAACTTGAGTATCCATTAGCGCAGCTTCTGTGTTATCCATTGGTCTACATACTGAAACTGAGTATTTGAGCTGCAGCTTTTTTACCTTCAGGGTTATCGCGGTGTCTGTCCCTATTTCCATCTGTATATGGTGCAGAGTATAATAAAAAAAAGCATTTTTTCCATTTGCTGTGAAATGTAGCTTGTACCAGTGGGTTTCTTGTAACCATACAGAGAGGTTTGTTCTGGTATATAATGAGCAATGATTTCTCATTGTCAGGGACACCAACTTCTCATTGGTGTTATGATCTCTGGTGTGTACACAGTGTACAATGTCCAGACATGCTGCACTGCTCTGCATAAACTGTAAGACTTTTTATTTTGTTTTCATTATTTTAATTAATTAAGTTATTTTTAAGAACCTAATGTCTCAAAAACAAGTAAATGGCACCAAGTTATGTCTAAGTATCTGCAAAAAAAAAAAAGGTTCAAAGGTGAACTCCAACCAAATTTATATATCGCTATAATGTGGTTGCAGGCAAGTTTAGTTAAAGGAGAATTCCAGGTACGTTAAAGTGGTTTTATGAAGTATGAACAGATCATATCCCTCAGTAGTGTGTACTTGTCTCAATGAAGAGAACTAAATGTCACTTTTGTCTTTTGCTTCATTCCTCTGCTATCAGCATGACACAATTTCATGACACCAAGAGGAAAAGGGTGATGGGAGGGACCTTCAGCTGTTTGACCACCCCAGCTCTGTTGCTGTGTGTAAAGGTGGGGGGGGGGGGGTGGTCCTTTTCCTCCAATCAGCTGTCATAGCTCTCCTCACTGAGCTCTGCTGAGTATAACTTCATCTCTCTGCCCCTTTTTTTTTTAACTCTCAGACCAGCTTTAAAATTCAGCACTTTGAATAGATGTATAGAAGAAAGCGCTGCAGATACACAGGTACAACTTATGTAGGAGGATTCTTCTCGCCTCTGTGTATTGCATGAGTCCAGTCACTTCACTGAGTGTATGTAAGGGTTTACAACCACTTTAAGATATACTTTTGCATTTTCATTTTTTGTCCAGCTTGGACCAATAGGACGGCCAAATCATATATTATACAAATATTCACGGACCAAAAAACCCTGTTTTATTAATACAAGAGGAGAACCCTCACCTTGCCAACATCCAAATAGAAAAGGAAAAAAATAGGAACCTAGTCTCTCACAAACATGGGGGACTTTGTAGGCACAACATGAGGCAATCTGTTAAAATGTATAACAAACTTTATTCCAAAATATTAAAACGTAATGTATAAAATCTTTGTGACACCCTGTACATATACAGTCCCTGACAAAAGTCTTGTCGCTTATCTATTTTGTAGAAACACCTGCTATTAACCTGACTTTTAATTAATCAATTGGTGTTAGAAATAGCTCATATGAAAAACTAAAATCCTCCCAAATGATGTTTAATGCACTGTAATAAATTAGTTTCACTGAAAAAAGATTTATCATTTAATCAAGACAGAAAGGTCAAATTTTGTCAAGACAAAAGTTTTGTCGCCTATACAGAAATTGAACAAATTTACTGCAAATACAAAAATATGTCAGCAAATTAAGTAGTGGTGCTGTGAGATCCAAATTCAATATCTTGTATGACTTCCATGAGCTTGAAGGACTGCATCCATGCGGTTTGGCAAGGATTCATACAATTTATTGATGAAGTCATCAGGAATAGCAAAGAAAGCAGTCTTGCATGCCTCCCAGAGTTCATCAATATTCTTTGGTTTCGTCTTCTATGCTTTCTCTTTCATCCTACCCCACATATGCTCAATGATGTTCATGTCTGGTTACTGGGCTGGCCAATCCTGGAGCATCTTTATCTTCTTCGCTTTGAGGAACTCTGATGTGGAGATGGAAGTATGCGATGGAGCACCATCCTGCTGCAGAATGTGGCCTCTTTTATGGTTGGGAATATATGAGGTAGCTAAGATTTCTTGGTATTTTAGACTATTGATGTTGCCTTCCACCCTGCAGATCTCTCGCACACCCCATACTGGATGTAACCCCAGACCATGATTTTTCCGCCACCTAACTTCACTGTTTTCTGGGTGAATCTCGGATCCATGTGGGCTCCAGTAGGTCTCCTGCAATATTTGCGGCGACTGTGGTGTAATTCAACAGAAGATTCATCTGAAAAATCCACCTTCTGCCACTTTTCCAGCATCCATCCTTTTAGCAGGCTGTGGACCTTGGCAAATGCCACACGGTTTTTCAATTGTCTTTTGTTTAGTGCTGGCTTCTGGGCACTGATTCGTCCATGGAGGCCATTTCGAGACAGACACAGGGACTTCAGGTGACCAGGTCTCGTGGAGCTCTGCTGCAGTGGAAAATGGGCTGGCCTTGGATTTTCGAGCCAACAAACGGTCCTCTCGAGCAGTTGTCTTGTGGGGTCTGCATGACCTGGGCTTGTCAAAAATGTCTCCAGTGTCTTCAAATCTTTTTTTTTATCTTCTGTACTTGACGCTGAGACACATTGAAGGTGTCTGCCACATCAGCAGTGTATCTGATGTTCAGCCTCTTGATAATCAAAACTTTAGTCTCAGGGTGAATTTTAGGCATGCTTGCAGAGGTCTAGTTGCAGTTGATGTGAAGGTCTAGTGTACTGGGTTTCTTTTTATACACACCGGGGACCTAATTGATCCATTATTAGTCACAGGTGAAGCTCATATGACAAGGCGACAACACTTATGTCTTTGCAAAAATTGACTCAATGGGCTTTACCAACCTGTGAATAGTAGAATACTTTTTGACAGTTTCATTTTGCACTGAAACATTATTACAAAAGCTGTTGGGATTAAAATGAGCCATTTCTTGTAAAAAAATCTTGATTAGAAATATATTTCAGTGGCACTTCAGGTTAATTTGTACACAAGCGACAAGACTTTTGTCAGGGACTGTAGTAGATCAGGCAAATACCCACAACCCAAACATGGAGACAATGATCCAGCCAGGTAGTGTTTATGAATTGGAGTCCAACAAATGGAGATATGTATATATGTAGTATATAGGCGTGGATATGGGGGATCAAGTCCACAGTTCCTCCATGCTTGTTAGTCATTGTGTTTCGCAAGATTTACTTGCTTCCTTAGGACTGATTGGGTGGGTGCTTATATAGCCTCGAAGCACAACCCCTCATTAGTAACACAGCCCCTACTCGAACTTCAGGCTGAAGTCAGCCATCCACCCAACAGAAGGACCGAGCCCCATAGAGAGCATCACCTCCAAAGACAGTGCTTCTAGTGACAGCGTGAAGCTTTTTTTGTAGTCGGCATGATATGATTCAGAACAACAAAGAAAGATCTTCAGTAAAACAAAGCAAAGAAATTCAAAATTAACTTGAACTTAAGGTAGAAGTCCAGCCAACGTTTGTTTGGCTGGGCTTCTTCTATGGATCACAGGAGTGCAATTCGTTTTGCACTCCTGTGACTCGTTTTCAGCAGAGTGGACTGAAGTCCACTCTGTGCTGATGTCATGGATGTCTGTACAGATACCGCGTCATCACGACAATGGAAGTCGGGATCCGCCAGGTGCCTGGATGGACACCCATCTCAACCTCTCAGCGAGCCGCTGAGAGTTTGAAATGGCTCGCTCCGCCCCCTCCACAGCCCAGCACTCCAATGAGCTTGGAGGGAGATGAGCAGAGAGCTGTGACTGATAGTCTGCAGCTCTCTGCTCACGGAGCTGTGAAAACCGAGCCATCGGCAGTGTTCAATCGATCGGTTTTCAGTATAGAGGCGCCGGGGGACAGATGCAGCATCGGAGAGATTCAGCATTGGACCGAGGTAAGTATGAATGGGGAAAAAACCCCATACTTCTCTTTTAATAAAGGTTGAACAAAAATACATTCAGTCTACACCTTTCACATCAGAGTCCCCATCTAAATCCCTCCTTATATCAGATTTCCCATCAGAACCCCATGCATCAGAGTTCACGATAGAGTTCCCCTTATATCAGAGCTCACATAAAGGGTCCCCCCTTACATCAAGATCCTCATCAGAGTCCTTTATCTTACAGCGTGGCTGTAGCAACAGGGTCAGAGCTGAGAGGCGGAGCAGGTCTTGAGGGAGAATGCTTTCCTCCTGGAAATTCTGGGAAAAGCATGTGACTGGTTCCTAGGACGCCAGCAGTACTAGCAATCAATGAAGGGAATAACAGTGCAGCAGGGGAAGCCTGTTATGGAGATTGGGGTGGGAAGGGAGGGTAGAAGTGAGGCCCTGAGACCTTGATCCTAGCTTCAAACTATAAAATATTGTAACAGGTTGTGGTCTGAAGGCCCCTGCTCTAGAATATTGGCATCTTTCTAGATGATGGAAACATCATTCATATTTGTAATTCCTTCACAGCTGTTTTTGAGCAGCAGGTTCCCCAGCACTAAGCTTGAACCTGGAATCTCCAAGTCTCCTTTGCCAAGCTGACCTTTTCTTTTGGTGCAGTTATCCTGTAGATGAATAGTCATATATAATTTACTGGAGTCCTCTCATCACGCCCACATCTGTTCTTTCCTGAGCTTGTAATAATTAATGCCGGGCACACTTCTTAAAATATTCTTGGCACCACACATTGGAATCTTCATTTCACTGAAAAGGTTACTTTATATTTTATTATATTACGAAGGATATGTGCATGGCATATGCTGGCGACTCTTCCAGTGGAATCTTGGGAACCTGTAACTGCTTTGATGGGAGAGTTTAACAATTTGTCTCCGTTGCTAGGAGTGGTTGGAGTGTAATAATAATGTAACAGCCAGTGTTGCCTGATTTGTTATATTTGGACTCTCGAGTTTCTTGATTCTAGATATGTTTGCTTAACAGCAGAAAGTATTTTCTAAAGCACTTTTGGCAAGATATTAAAGCGAACCTGTCATGTCCAGAGTGCATAAAACAGTCACTGATACTCCATTACAAATACTATATGGTACTTAACTGCCGTATAGATTGTGCTGCTGCAAACCCTGAGAGCCTTCACCCTTGGACACATGCTATCTATCTACTCATCACAGTATGGAGGGGACAGAAGGCCTACTTCCACTGTGTGTAATGAGTTCTCTATTGGTCACTGCCACTCATGCTCTGCATAGAAGGATAAGTTGAACAAATCCAAGGCATGTACTCACACAAGAAGTAAAGGTAATATCCCAAACAGTGAAACCTGAAGGAAGATTGTACAAAAAGCCAACACGTTTTAGGGGCTGAGGCATCACCCCCTTCACCAGGGTTTGAAAGATTGGGAACATTGTATGCAGACTTGATGATGAAGGGATATTTTAATATAAAAGACCTTAGTCTCAAAGGCTGTCTGTCAACAGTTGGTTGGGGCAGCTCTAACCAGCTGCTGACAAACATCCTGCTGAACTAAATTCTTCTCTGGTGAAAGGGCAAGGCTCCAGCCCCCAAAACATGTTGGATTTGTATATGGACTACCTTCAGATTTTACATCGGAATAAATCTGTCTCTGAACTATTTAGTATAAGTGTGGTGCTTCAGTTCCATTGTTACTCATTTCTGTCACAGCCTAATGCTGGATACACACAGGCCAAAAATCAGCCGAAAACGGTCAGTTCAGCAGGAACGGGGCAACTTTCATTCTGTGTGTACAGCTCCCTGTCCCACAGAGCTTCTGTCAAATGGGTATGCTGGAAAACCAGCATCCGATCGTCATCCAATCAGTGCTGCCAGCACAGATTAGTGTGTACTGGCGGGGGCGGGGGGCTAGGTGGTCCCCCTGTCAGAACACAATAGGCATAGCAGGGCAGATTGCAGTACTAACATCGCTTGTGTTTTTCATAAAGCCCGCTGGGTTGAACGAGAACAAAGTAAACTTAGTGTGTACCAGGCTTAAAGGTGACAATGAAAGTCCTTGGGCATGGAGAAACCACCTTTGCACTGTCCAGATGTTGCAGATCCAAAGTCAATAAGAGTACTTTTGTATCCAGCCCCATCAACCCACTCTCTGCAATTATAACTCAACAGAGGCCCTAACCATTCTCTGTTCTACTATCTTTGGGCCCATTTTTCCTCACTTCCAATCTCTCTAACCTCAGAGGAAGTAAAGGGACAGCCATTAAAATGTGGCAGGGATTCTAACCATATTACATTATATACATATCTTGGCTGTAGTTCTATTTTTATATACTGTAAATAAGGGACATGCTTATTTTACTACCAGAAACTTTGATCACTTTTGGTCTTTGTTGGAGAATAACACAACAATTTCAAGTCTTAAGGCAACACGTTTGTTGTCTTGTTTTAGTTTAGGGTTGAGGGGAAGAAATCCAAAATTTTAGTTGTCAACAGATCTGTAGGGGAAAATCCTTTATTGGGGACAGTTGTTCCAGTGGAAACTGTTGAGGAGATTTCACTCACTTTGAAAAGATTTTCTTTTGTTCCTGTTATGACTAAGGGACAGGAAATTAAAGTTGCTCTCTGGGGGAAAACAGTTACCCTTAGGCCCCTTTCACACTTATGCGACTTGTCCTGCAACTTCCCAAGACAAGTCATTCCCCATTATTTCCAATGAGTACCGTTCATATCTGTACGGCTTCAAAGTAGTCACTGCATTACTTTGGCCCAACTTTGATGCAACTTGAGGTCCGTATATATACAGGGTGGGCCATTTATATGGATACACCTTAATAAAATGGGAATGGTTGGTGATATTAACTTCCTGTTTGTGGCACATTAGTATATGTGAGGGGGGAAACTTTTAAAGATGGGTGGTGACCATGGGGGGCATTTTGAAGTCGGCCATTTTGAATCCAACTTTTGTTTTTTCAATAGGAAGAGGGCCATGTGACACATCAAACTTAATGGGAATTTCACAAGAAAAACAATGGTGTGCTTGGTTTTAACGTAACTTTATTCTTTCATGAGTTATTTACAAGTTTCTGACCACTTATAAAATGTGTTCAATGTGCTGCCCATTGTGTTGGATTGTCAATGCAACCCTCTTCTCCTACTCTTCACACACTGATGGCAACACCGCAGGAGAAATGCTAGCACAGGCTTCCAGTATCCGTAGTTTCTGGTGCTGCATATCTCTTATCTTCACAACAAGTGTTTTTTTATGGTTTTTATGGTCAGTAAAAACCAATACCGGGTGAACTGCTCTTTCCAGGAGGTACCGCCATTCCTCCAAAGCCGACTTGATGACCAGCAATTCCCTATCACCAACATCATAGTTCCTAAATCAAGCTGGTGCACCACCACATTATGGGTGTCAGGTCCGAGCATTCCTAGATGAACAGTTTCCTGGAAAGTGGATTGGTTGTCGTGGGCCAGTTGAATGGCCCCCAAGGTCTCCCGATCTGACCCCCTTAGACTTTTATCTTTGGGGTCATCTGAAGGCAATTGTCTATGCTGTGAAGATAAGAGATGTGCAGCACCTGAAACTGCGGATACTGGAAGCCTGTGCTAGCATTTCTCCTGCAGTGTTGCTATCAGTGTGTGAAGAGTGGGAGAAGAGGGTTGCATTGACAATCCAACACAATGGGCAGCACATTGTGAAATTCCCAATAAGTTTGATGTGTTAAATGACCCTCTTCCTATTGAAAAAACAAAAGTTGGATTCAAAATGGCCGACTTCAAAATGGCCCCCATGGTCACCACCCATCTTGAAAAGTTTCCCCCCCTCACATATACTAATGTGCCACTAACAGGAAGTTAATATCTCCAACCATTCCCATTTTATTAAGGTGTATCCATATAAATGGCCCACCCTGTACTTCAATGTTAAACCCTCAAAGTCACATGCAAATCGCACCTGAATAATATAGATTTCTGTACTATTTCTGTACAACTTTGTAATATGTTTTGATTGTACCAAAGTTGCAACAAAGTCAAACCAAAGTCGTACTGGTCTGAAATCGTGGCAAAATTGCGGTAAAATCGTGTTGCACAAGTGTGAAAGGGGCCTTACAGTGAGTCCTCCTCCACACTGCAAGGGTAACTGCTTGTTTTTCCTGGGATATGTTGAATAAGGTGATGTTTGCCATATTCCCCATTTCCAAAGGCTTCCTCTACAGTGCACATGTGGTCCCCTGAAGCTGCTTTCCCTTCGCTGTCCATCATAGCTTTCTGATGTCAACCTGTACAATGCAGGGCCATCATAGGGATTATTTTATTCTGTTGTATGAATGGTTCATAAACACCGTATTCCTTCTTTTTTATTACAGAGTGTTATTCGATGCCTGTGGCATCCCAAGCTTAATCAGATAATGGTGGGAACCGGGAATGGACTTGCAAAAGTATATTACGATCCAGTAAAGAGTCAACGGTAAGGCCTTTTTTACAGGATTTCTGTTTTCATAGGCTGTTTCATAGGTCCAGAAAATTACTTTGTTTTATAGTGTGGACAGACAATGAAGAGATCATCTTTACCAAAGAACACAGGCCTTTATTTAAAAGGGATTTATAGTTTAACTACAGGGTCAATCCACCCGGATTTGCACACCTGTCATGTCAACAAAGAGGAATTCCCACTCTGCTTGCTGGATCCCCTGTTTATTTTATATTCTAGAACAGGAGTAGAAATCCCCCCTGCAGCAAGAAACAAAGTAAATCTGAGCTGGCCTTAAACTCTTCAAAGGTATCAGCAGTGAAAAATCATTGTGGTATCTACCAGTGTTAGTCTTCTTATTGATCCTTAAGTCCATGTGGAGAGACCCCTGTATCCTAGGCCTAGGCTGGACATTTGCCCCAGTAGAGATTAAGCTACGCCACCTCCTGGAGCCAAGTTCCACTCCCTGTCATTCAAGCGTGAAAAGCCATAGCTTCTACTACCTACAGTTGATTGACCGGGATGTGGATTAATGTCATGAGGGGATGGGTTTAATCACAAGATGGGCATAACTCAAGGCCCTATGTACATGCTTGGTTGTCCTGCAAGAATACTAGGATTTGAGGACTAATGCAGGTACCCATAGAATCAGAAGCTGCTGGAACTTTTGCACTCTTTTTACTTTAGAAATGTCTAGGCTAAATTATGTGCCCTTTAAGTCAATCTGCGGTTAAATCAAAACAGTTCTAAGCATATCAGTCAGTAGTTGACAGCAGTACATGCTTGTTTGTACCAAAGGTTTAATCTCAGAGCTGCCCACAAACTCCTGACATCAATAAACTGATTGCAACTTGCACTAAAGCTGGCCATACATGGATCAAAATAAATACAATATAGTGAGTGAGTGTTGTGCCACCAGCTGAAAAATAAGAAAACAAATCCTGTAACCTCATCTGAGGACTAGTAAGCTGCAATATATTCCATTTTTGTTTTGGGATTCCGGATCTGTGGCAGTATTCATGTTCTTTATGTAGATATGGGGGGGGATATGATCAACATGTACAAGTATATAAGTGGTCCATATAGTGAACTTGGTGTGGAATTATTTACTTTAAGGTCATCACAAAGGACAAGGGGGCACTCTTTACGTCTAGAGGAAAAAAGATTTCATCTACAAATACGGAAAGGTTTCTTCACAGTAAGAGCTGTGAAAATGTGGAATAGACTCCCCCCAGAGGTGGTTTTGGCCAGCACGGTTGATTGCTTTAAAAAAGGCCTGGATTCTTTCCTTAATGTAAATAATATAACTGGGTACTAACATCTTTAGGTAAAGTTGATCCAGGGTGAATCCGATTGCCTCTCGGGGAATCAGGAAGGAATTTTTTCCCCCGTTATAGCAAATTGGATCCATGCTTTGCTGGGGTTTTTTTGCCTTCCTCTGGATCAACTGTGGGTGAAGTATTGTATATGGGATTATTTGGTTGTATGTGTATATGTGTATGTGTATGTATATATATATATATATATATATATGTATGTATGTATGTATGTATATGTGTATATATATATATATATATATTTTTTTTTTTTTTTGGTTGAACTGGATGGACTTGTGTCTTTTTTCAACCTGACTAACTATGTAACTATGTAACTATGTAACTATGTAGAGTTCTCTTCACACAACCACCAGAGACTTATAGACCATTTATGGTGTATCCATTGAGATAACATTTTTTGTTTTATTTGAATTACTATGTCAAGATATATTTGATTTGATCAAAAGGTAACACTAGAAGGAATCTTTGGTCCTAATAATGCAAAAACTCAATGTCCATATAGCAAGAACCATGTTTATACTTCTTTAAGAAGACAAAACTGAGCAGTAAGCAGAGGCCACCTATCAGAAATCGCCTTTCATAGTGTTTACTTTTCTAAACTGGAAAAGCCTGCAAATGGCTGTTAATCCCCAAGAAGCCTTTTCATGGAATGCTCTGTGCAAATTTTCTATTGCAACTTATTGAGTCTATATACGAGTCTATAAAATGCCAAAACTATAAAAGAAAGTTTTTCTTTTTCTTATTGCTAACCCTGTAATTTAGACCACTGTAAAACGGCTTAACCTGAAAGTGACTGATGACTTTCATTGTGATCCATGACTGAAGAACCACTTCATGGGGTCGTGGCCTGAGGTCACCGCTCAATCTACAAATTAAACAGATCTAAAGCAGACCACAGACTTATTAAGATAATATGCATGCACAATCCAGTCCCTGAATGATCTTTCTTAAAAAAAAAGTGGTGTGTATACATGTTTGCAAATGGTACACGTTGGCCTGCGGAGGAGGGAGTGGGACTGGTCTGTAATAATATTATATTATTATTATTATACAGGATGTATATAGCGCCAGCAGTTTGCACAGCGTTTTACAAAAATGAAGGCAGACAGTACAGTTACATCACAATTTGGTACAAGAGGAATCAGAGGGCCCTGCTCGTTAGAGCTTACAATCTAAGAGATAATAATAATAGTGCATGTGTAGGCGTATCTTGGGGAATAATATAGCGATCAGCCGTCAAAATCCAATTCAGCTCAGGAGATGTCTGCCGCTGACGTAAGAATATTTTTCACTTTAAATGCCTGAGATAAAGACATTCTTTTAGATATGTTGGTACATAAAAGAATCCCTGGCAAGTCCCTAAACAAATGAATAGTAATACAATCCTAGTTCATCACTATAGTTCATCTTCATACCATATTAGTGAAGACAGAAACTTCCTAAAACTGCTATTTCCTTTTAAGGTTTATAGCTAAAGGAACGTTTTATATATATCTGGTGTCTTCAGAAGTCAAATTACCCCAACAGAGTTTGTACTATGGAGTCACACATCTCCTGCAACATTTTCTGATGGAAAAGTCAAGGAGGTTGCAACCCCCTAGAATGGTCATGTCAGCAACATGGGGAACTATCATGCAGAAATGTTACCAGTAGAATGTCTGAGAAATAGATTAAGCCATTGACCATTAAATAAAGCCACTTCTGAATAAAAACAGAATTATGTATTTAGTTCCTTTATAAGATCACATTATAACTTACATTTAAGCTTAATTTATGTCACCTCTCTATCTGGTATGCTCATTACACAATAAATTGGCATCACCACCTCTCTCCAGTGATTGACTAGGTCATCTGAGAAGCTTACTGGTTGTTTAGTGTGATAGAGGTGTTTGAATCACAGAAATAAAATTCTTTGCAAAGTAAAACAGTTAACATACTTTTTCCATTTAGCCCCATCCATTATTCCATTTTGTGGCACTATATTTGACTTACCGTATACTGTAAGTTCACAAGCTAGGGCAGCACAGTGGCTAAAGGGTTAACACTTAGCAGGACTAAGGTTGTCTGTTCAAATCCCGACCTTGACACTACCTCCATGGAGTTTGCATGTTCTCCCTGTGCCTGTGTGAGTTTTCTCTGGGTATTCCGGTTTCCTCCCACACTCCAAAGACATGCTGGTAGGTTAATTGGCTCCTGTTTAAATTGGCCCCAATATGTATGTATGTATGAATGCGAGTTAGGAACCTTAGATTGTAAGCTTCTTGAGGGCAGGGACTAATGTGAACCTATATATATATATATATATACACACACACACACACACACACAGTGATACCTCGGTTACAGAAACTTAATTTGCATAGGATTCAATGTAAATCAGATTAATCGGTTCTGAATTTTTTTTTTTTTTTTTGAACCACAAAGATATGAAACAAAGTACAGTGCAGTACAGTATGAAGAGAGAGAACACTAACCTTGCACATTCTTGTCACCTGCATTTGCGCTTTGCATATTCTTGTCACCTGCATTACTGCTCCGCACTTTCTTCTTACCACCATGCTTACTCTGCATTTTCTTTGGAGCCATACTGGATGTACAGTGCAGTATGCATGTGCTAAAAAGCACAGAAAAAGCTTCTCAATACTGTACTGTAAGTGTCTTCACAGTACTGTACACTTTCAGTGTCTCTCTGTGACCCGCAATCTCACTAGAGCAGGGAAAATGGCCGTGGCTCGTGTTTGTGTTCGTGAACCGGAGTTCACGAACCAAAGCAAATTTTTGTGAACTCTTCTGTTCGTGAATCAAGTTGTTCTTGAACAGAAGCGTTTGTGAACCGAGGTACCACCCTATATGCGTAAATTGTCGACTCTATATAAATACCTGTAATAAATAAATAATTCTGCCCGCAAAAGTCCACAAATTGCGGTAATGTCCAGTCTATATTACCTCGCTCTTATTTTTGTATGCTAGGACACTATGGACCCCCCCCTGCACTTCTCATATTAAAGTGGTTGTAAATCCTGTTACACCACTTGTACCTACAGGTAAGACTATAATAAGGCTCACCTGTAGGTACTGTAAATATCTACCAGATATTTACCATATACGCTTGCGCCGACATCATCGGTGCACGAGCACTGAAGAAATGGCCCACTCGTGCCGTCTCTTCACGGCCGCGCGCGGGAGTGACGCGCCGGAGCCCACGAACCCGGAAATAACTTCTTGAGACATGTCGCCGATCACATCGGTGTGTGGGCACTGCTGCAACAGCATCGATCTAAGGTAAGTATTTCATAATGCATTATGCCTTTGTTTTGCAGGGGTTTTTTTTTTTGTTTTCTTTTTTTTATATGGGTTTACAACCACTTTAAGGACTGGATACAAAAATGATTGTATCTTTTGAGGATGGTGAGCCTGATGGGTAGGTTACCTATATGACATTCCAGATCAATATGCCACATTACGGGGCCCTTTGATTCTTTTTATGGGAGCTACAGCTTTTACACACCTCTCCTTTCCCTAAAATTGGAAAACTATGTCCTGGGATATTTGATTGAGCATGTAGCAAAGTAGTAGGAAACCCTTATTCATAACTATCCTGGTAGTGCAATGGTTCTCAACTCCTGTCCTCAGGACCCACTAACAGGCCAGATTTTAAGTATTACTTTGGGGAGATGCACACTAGCATATTGCAATCCCTGAGCAGCAAATGATATCACCTGTGATGTATTTGAGTTATCTTGCAAACCTGGCCTGTTAGCGGCTCCTGTAGACAGGAGTTGAGAACCACTGCGGTAGTGGATTCTCTACTACTATCACTCGTACTGCACCTGCGTGTATTTCTCATCTCACTCTATCTTTCCTTTGCTTTCCTTCTTGCCTGTTTGCTGATTCCATTTCTTCTTTTCTTTTCTCCTGTAGCTACAGTATTTTTTATACGGAGCACATTCAGTAGATTTGCCCATCCATTGTGGATCACATGCATGGAGAAGGATGAAGACCTCAGACCTCTCTGGGGCTTCATTGCTTGCTTTCCATTTTTTTGTCATCATCTTGTAATGTGTATATGATCCTATGTATTATGCCATGTTTGGATGGAGACCTGAATGTCTGCATCCTGCTACCTTTTATTATCTCAATAAAAATGTATGTACATTTTTTCATCTAGTTATTTGGCTAGAGCTCCACATTTATACAAAAAAATGGCAGAAACAGAATAATCTAAGCAAACATACAGGAGTATATAGTATCTAACCCATCAAACTCAATAACTATTTCCTTTAAGCTCAGCTGCCTGGGTAACTCAATTTTCTGGTTGGAAGTGCAGTAATTTGTGTGTACGCCAGCAACCTCAGTAATGCCTCTGCTTCTAACGACCTTTTCCTACTGATGAGAAACGGCTTGGCTCCTGTGAATATTCCAACATTGTACAGCTTTATGTTGCTTATATATTGTAATTATTGTGGGATAAACTCGTTTTTATTGCACAATAAAGTATCTAATATTACAATGTAAGAATGGAGAAGACCAGATAGTAATTTAAATGATTACATGGTTCACTGTGGAGCATAAAGATGTTATATGCACGTTAAACACAGTAATAAAACAAGTATGATTAAGTGGCTTTAAAGAGCTCTCTTCCTCAAATACACTAAAACATTATTTTGGCAGTGACAGAGAGCATTACTTTGCTTAAAGAGACCCTGTCACCATCTCAAATATCAGCAATTGAGTAATCCGGGGAATACCTTTGTGAGTACAAAAAATTTAGCTTTTTCAGAAAAAAAAAAAGCCAACTCACCAGTAATGCATTTACTATATCTGAATACGGTTTATTTTCTCTGCTGTAGCCACCAATTCATATAGGTTGAAATTGACACTTCCAGGAGTGTCAGATCACTCTAGCGCCATGCTTATGCCGCTGTCTTCACGCCACTACTCGGGCTCTTTGCTCCTTGCACAGTCTTGTGCTATTTGTGCTAGGCTAGGAGGGCACACTGTGCATCAGCACCAAGATTCAGCAAATGATCTTTGACTGTATGAATGTACAGGCATCAAGACTACAAAACTAGCACACATTTAGCTTCATAGGTACTAATCACTCTTTATAAAGATGCCGTTACTTCCTGTCCTAGGCAACAACGCTCACTCATTGTACAGTAACTATATAGACTTTGTGTTATCATCCTAGGACAGGTAATTTGTTAGGAGTACACAACATGGAGGGGGTGTTTCTTTAGTTTAGAGGCAGTTATAGCCGCTGGCAATACTCCTTGTGTTCTCCCGGCAGGGACTGCTCCCTGCGCTCCCCTTGCTTTGCCAAGAGAACACAGTAGCTCTGCGAGAGGGATTCCCCCAGCAACACTGACTGTGTTGATGGAGAAATCATGCAATTTTTCTTTCCTGCAGAAAATCACACCATCTATGGCCTGCCTTCTTTTTTTTACCCTCAAAGCTTGGCTATGTGTCCTGTTCAGAGACATTAGTGTAAACATTTTATCACAGTTACTTGCTTTATTTGTGCAGAAGCATAGATCGGTTACTGAAAATCGGTTTTATCTTTCTTGTATTTTTTTATGTGTTAACACATTTTGTAACATTTTATTTACTTTTATTTTTACCAGGGGAGCAAAATTGTGCGTGGTTAAGACACAAAGGAAAGCACGTCAAGCTGGGACTCTTACCCAGGATTACATTATCACCCGTGAGTATTTATTAGCAGTATGTATTCATTTGGACTAGCGTTTTTATATTTAAAAACAAAATAAAGACCAGTGACAGGTAGTAGACTATAGCTATAGCAATCATGATAAAACTGTATTTGTTTTTCTCTCTGGAAGCTGCTTTTTTTTTATTGGTTGCCATAACTTAACACACAGTAGTACATGTAGCTATATTGAAAATTGCAGATGTAAAAGGGAGTATGAATAAGGACCCAGAATGGGGTTTTGCACTTCTTCCGAGAATGCATGGTTTATTTTTTGCGCATTCCCACACATTGCATTTTTCAATGGGCTGCCCTATGTGCATGAAACATGGAGAAAAGGTGCCAGCACATCTAAATCTAAAATCTTGCACACCAAAATGCATGGTACTGCAGTTTTAGCAGACACACACGCATTTTCTAGATGTGTAGAGGGCACCCACGCGCAACTGCAAAAGGTAACGAATTTTTGTGCGGTGCAGGAAAACACGCTATTTTGCATGCTTTTCCACGCCACACCTGGTGTGAACAAGCCCTAAAATGTAGTTTGAGGTAAAGTTCAGTGGTCTGTAGGTTGTAAGGCAGAGATCAGTAGTTGTAACGCAGAGAACTCTGCTTTATAAACTTCTGAACTCTGCTTAAAAACTTACTGAGCTATGTGTTACATAATACTGAACTCTGAACTGTGCGTTCAATGTTCAGTAGTTACAAACACAGAGTTCACAGATCAGTAGTAACCAAATACTCTTTTATATATATATATATGTGTATATATATATATATAAAACACATATAGTACAGAATTTAAATTTAAAGTCCAAACAACAGGTGGTAAAAATGTGTAACATGCCTGTAGTTAGTGATATTAACATCACAACCTTCAACAGCTCTCAGAAATAGTGTTGGGCGAACGGTTCGGCCTGAGCATGAATTCGGGTTCGAACATTGGCTTTATCACCTTTTTGACGAACACCTGAATTGTCAGGGTGCTTGACTGTTTGGCCCGCACAGTGCATTGGAAGCCCTGATTGGCTGAAGTAATGAAGGATTTGCCCAGGACACTGTCAGAGCCATAATTGGAGAAAGTAATGATGACCGTGCCGAATCATGGGATGACTAGACACTTGAGACACAAACATTGATGACTTGTAACTTGCGTGTCAAGTCTCAAGTCATA
>BLSH010088393.1:850868-870550 GCA_018402905.1 Glandirana rugosa | reverse complement strand
CAAAACACTGACAGAATCCATGGATGGCAGGCTTTTGAGTGTCCTTGCAAAGAAAGGTGGCTATATTGGTCACTGATTTGTTTTTGTTTTGTTTTTGAATGTCAGAAATGTATATTTGTGAATTTTGAGATGTTATATTGGTTTCACTGCTGAAAATAAATAATTGAAATGGGTATATATTTGTTTTTTGTTAAGTTGCCTAATAATTATGCACAGTAATAGTCACCTGCACACACAGATATCCTCCTAAAATAGCTACAACTAAAAACAAACTAAAAACTACTTCCAAAAATATTCAGCTTTGATATTAATGAGTTTTTGGAATCATTGAGAACATGGTTGTTGTTCAATAATAAAATTATTCCTCAAAAATACAACTTGCCTAATAATTCTGCACTCCCTGTATTTTGCCCCATCCATTTTTCCTTCTATCCTGACAAGTGCTCTAATCCCTGCTGCAAGAGAAACAACCCCATAACATGATATCACCACCTCAATGCTTCTCTGTAGGAATGGTGTTATTTGGATGGTGAGCTGTATTGGATTTCCGCCAGACATATTGTTTTGTGTTGAGGCCATATAATTCAATTTTAGTGTCACCTGACCATAACACTTTTTTTCCATGTGGCCTCAGAATCTTCAAAGTGTGCTTTGGCAAGCTCAGGCGTGACTGCGTGTGGCCTTTCTTGAGGAGTGGCTTTTTTCTTGCAACCCTCCCATACAAGCCACATTTGTGGAAAATGTGTGATATCATTGTCACATACACACAATGACCACTCTTTGTCATATATTCCTACAACTGCTTCAGAGTTGCTGTAGGCCTCTCGATAGCCTTTCTGACCAGTTTCCTCCTGGCTCCTTCATCCAGTTTGGAGCAACGTACTAATACAGGGAGGGTCTGTGTTATAATAATAGTCTTCACTGTGCTTCTAGGCATTGATAAAGCTTTTGAATTTTTTTAGCAGCCATCTCTTGACTTGTGCCTGTCCACAATTGTATCCTGGAGATCTTTTGACAGTGCCTTGCCACCCATAGTTGGTTGATTGTTTCAGTTGCACTGAAATGCTCCAGGAAAGCTCTTTTCATGCTGAGCTAATCAAAATGACCACAATTGGTCACAGTTTAAAGTTGAATGGCTTTTGTGTGCCATTGAGAATGAGAGACAGAGAGTGATTAGTTAAACCTGATTGAGTTGACAAGTCAATTTTAGGAGGGGTAGATCCTTTTCCAACTCAGTCATTTCTGTTTTTGTTTTGTTTTTTTGACATGTTGGTGTTATATCTTTTACTATGATGTTATAAGTTGCACTGAGTAAATACAGATGAGTAAAACAAAAGCTGTGTCTGTCTTCATTACAGGCTGCAAAGCAAGAAAATATAATTATTTTAAAGGGGGTGATTCTTTTCTATACCCACTGTGTATGGCTGTTTGGAAACTGGCTAGTTTTTTCTCAGTATATTTGGCATTATGCCTCATTGTATGCAGTTTTGTAAGCAAATATTTTTTGTGGATCTATTGCAAAGTTTCTTGCATGTGATTCTGCATAAAAAAAAAAAGTTATATATATATATATATATATATATTTTTTTTTTTTTTCACTGCTGCCTGTGTTATCCGGTGATAATTGTTACTGGGTCAGAAAGTGTTGGGCAATCCAAACCTTTATGGTTTTAACTTGAGGTATGGGAAATCTTCAATTGGGGACACCTCTTCAAGTGACAGTTGCCTAAAAGGGGATTTGCTCTCACTCTGGAGAGATTTCCTCTTGCTCCTCATTGTGTCTTTGGACAGAAGGTGAAAGGAACTCTTGACAGCAAGAAACCTGATTTAAAGATTTTAACCCTTCCATACTCACTCCCCAAAAGTATTTTCTATTTTGAAACTTAATCCTGAAAATATTATCAGTTGACCATGCTGCCTGCATACTATCATGCGAACAGTAAATTATCAATTTTTCATATATAAGTGGAATTTGCTTTGGATTCCTTGCTCTAGTCTTATCTTACTAATAGTAAAGTCCATATTTTGACCACTGATGTTTGATGATAAATGTCTGGATGGGGTCCTGGATTACATCCCGATTGCCCCTATTGCAGGACACCACTACTATACAGCCCTGGCCATAGGTAGGCTAATTTAGCTGTATGCATTAATTTCTTTCTAGAATAGGTTTATGAAAAGCAGCTTGCATTTTGTTTTCAGTGGTCATTCATCATGATACATTTTCAGAGCTGGGTGGAATTACCTCCTAAACCTTGAGACTCCGAGCTGGCTGGGCTCTCGTGTTCCTCCTTGCTTCAGTGACACTCTGATGTTGTGCAGTTTTTGGCCTGCTAAGTAGAATTATGCTGGGGAAATCCTGCCTAAGTATCCATGTTTCCACAGCCAAGAGCTCTACATGTAGACTAATTGTTTGTGCAGGAAATCCAAATTCATTTGGCTGAATGATCTAGTTACAGTAGGTACATGTAAGATATGTTTTACTTCTGATGCACCATGTTCTGGATGAAAGGTCAGGGAATATATTTTCTGCTACATCTGCAAACATCTATATACAACAAAAATGGAAAGATTGTTTCCAGCCCAGCTAATGTGTTCTCTTCTGTCCTCCAACAGCACACGCTCTTCCAATGTTCAGAGAACCTCGGCAGAGGAGTACAAGGAAACAGCTGGAGAAGGATAGGCTGGATCCCGTGAAATCTCATAAACCAGAGCCTCCAGTAGCTGGACCAGGTAAATCCGTTTAATCGCTGCTTAAAATTAAAGATTATCACTCAGTTTGGTTTGATTTTCCAAAGTACAGCAAAGCGTTCATTATACATACACACACACACCCTGAAATAATTACACAAATGCACTATGACCAGGCGACTCTGGTGTTGGTGGAGACCAGTAATTATTAGCTGCTCTGGACTGCTAAGCCAACCAGTATTGTTGCTGCCCTTTGCTTTGTGACATTAAGTCACAACCTATTTATGATTACTGGGCCCCATGAGAACTCCTGTGATGGACACATTCATTAACCAGTGAGCAGGGTCCATGTCACCATAAAGTAATGTGACACTTCGAGGCTAAAAGGATGAACAATTGGGCTCTGGCCCATCACTTGATACCAGTTTCATGTAAGTAACTGGGGCTTTTTGGTTTATTTAGCTAAAGTGATTGGAGGGAATATTTTTTTTTTATTTTGTGTTCTGTCATTATTCCTTTTTATTCTTTGCATCCATAACTGCTGGTGTATAGTGCAGATACATCCTAATATTATGTAACAATTTATTCCAAATTGCATTCAACCTCTCAGCCTTGTTGCCCATAATTAGTGCAGTGTATGGAGGCCATGGCTTCTCTGGGGTGAAGCTTGGGTACCAACAAGACAATTTAACATGACAGGTTGGGGTAAGGTAGCCTAAAAGGTAGCAAAAACTCTCCTTTAAACCACTGTGATACACAGCAGGCCCTCTCTCCATAAATCAGACGATATCTGTATGGCTTACTTCCATCACAAATCCAAAACCTAATGGATTATTCTGTATTTTATGATAATGGACAGAGCAATACAAATCATTCCTTTAGCCTTTGGGATGAACTGTGCATCTGGAATGGATACAACCAATATTTTTAAACCATTTATTCTTGACTGCATGAACTGTTTCAGGCTTGTTGGCCATCATCCATTTATGGAGTAAAACCAATACAGAAAGTAAGCTGGACAGGCTATAGTGAGTTGGGTGCAATTTCGCAAAAGAAACATGAAGGCTACCACATCTAACACTGCTGAAACTGCTAACTACCTGGCCATTATGCGAGCCAGATGTTTCTTGCATCAATCAGTATTTTCTGAGCGAGTCACTGTCCTGAAATAAGTATGCAAATTAGAAAATTAAATATAAAGTCAGAACTCTTCATCCCCATCTTTGTTTGTGATAGCTTGGGAAAGGATCCATATGACAGTCAGACATTGGCATTCCATATTTCTTCAAAGCCCATGTTTAGCTAAAAATAAAAACCGAAGAATCAGGTACTTAAATTACAAGTTTGTAGTATGTGTTCCTTGTGTTGATTCTTCTCCTTTCATTAGAAATCTTCCTCCATTTTTTCATCAAACGTTAAGGAATTACAGAATTCTCTTTTTAAAGTGATACTATACACACACTTTATGTATATGGATGACGACATGCTATTTATTTTAATTAAAAAGGAATAATTGATATACAGCTGTCATGCGACCCAGCTCTTTCCCAGCCCATCTGCAGGGTAACATCAGTGGGAGGAGCTTATAGTCCTCTGCTGCCAGTCACATGTTAAAAAAAAAAGCCTTAGAAATACAAAGTAAAAATACATACCTAATATCAAAGAAATGTTTTACCTCCTCATACAAAATGTATTTGAGCTCCAATCTTTATTTTTAGTGAGAAAAATATGGTGTAGGCTATCTAGAGGGAGGTTCTGCCTATCAAAGCCCATTTCATGCCCCTCAAGCCTTTTGTTTGTGTGTGCTTAGAAATACAGGGAGATTAAACCTCCGTTATTCAATACTTTAAATCCCTCCCCAGTTGTGTTTAGCTGTTTAGTGGGCATGGAGGAAGAGGGAGGGAGTGGGCTGTCATTTATCTGGAGTGTTTACACCCATATGTGGGATTCTATAGTCATGTGGGCTGCACTAATAAGAAAAAGGACAAAAATGAACAACTTAGAAGGGAACTGAAACTTGAGTATGCTCAGTAGATTTGGCAACAGCTGGTCTGCACAGTCTCAGGCTGCAGTGGGGACACCGACAAGGAGGGAGGGACAGTGAACAGCAGGATCAACCAGGTTTTTTGCAGAATACAGAAACCGAATCCCATAGTGACTGATTGAGTATGAACAGCATGAAATACAGCATGTACTGACAATTTTTAATCCTAGAAAGAAAACGAGTCTCTCTGTGCTCGCAAGTTTTAGCATATCAAAGGCTTTTAGCATGGAGATAGCATGTGAACAGCATAAAGAAGTATATAAAAAATGACTTGAATATGATGCAGGGATTCTGAAGCTGGTACTTCTGTAAAGTCTCAGCCCCAGCAGAGTAGAATAGGCTTGGACAGGATGGTCAGCAGCCTTTTTCAGTTGCCAAAGCAAGGTGCCCCGCAGGGATGGATGAGTGGAGGGATGCATGGATAAGATTATAGTGCAACAGGTCTCATCAGGTCTGGAAAGATTCTCATAGGTATGCATTAAACATAAAGGTGGCCACAGCACAAGTAACTTGAAAAAGAAGGTGGGGTCTCTGAAACGCATTGTACACGCCCCCTCACACTCCGATGCTTGCTACCTTGGTCCTGGTAGTCAGTAGATGGCGCTGCCATTCCATCCCTCTGACGGGTCTGGAAATACGTGCATGACAGCTCCTTGCTGGTTCGCCGGCTGCACTGTTGACAGCTCTCCCACCGCTCTGAGTTCAAGCAGCACTTCGCGTATCCATCCATGTAAATGTGTACTTGTGATTTTTAATAAATGAATACATGCTCTTATTAATTTGTGTGCTGTGGCCACCTTTACAGTTTTTAATGATGTGGGTTTAAAGCCACTTTAAGGGCTTGTTTACAGATGCTTTAGACACGCTTTGTTAAAGCTTTCTGAACACCAGTCAAAGCACCTGTCACTAAATAAAATGGTTAGCTTACAATCCTGTTCACACCTTGCGTTTGCTTTGCTTCAAAAATGATACCCCTTGTTGCTTTAATGGTGCTTCAAAGCCTCCATAGAAGTCTATGACAAATTATAGACTTGAAGCACCTCAAGCTTTTGAGAGGCTTTTATTCAGCTTTAGCTTTGCTTTGTTTTGGAGAAATTGCAGGTATGAGATATCAACACACACACAGGGCATCTGCCAAGATTCATTAAAGCTTCAAAAAAGCACCACCGAAGACTCATCAAAGCACCACTGAAGCATCACAGAAGCATCAAAAATGACTAGACCATTTTTTTGCGATACGGCAGTGCGCTGATTTAACTGACAATTGCGCGGTCATGCGACGTTGTACCCAAACAGAACTATTGTCCTTTTTCCCCCACAAATAGAGCTTTCTTTTGGTGGTATTTGATCACCTCTGTGGTTTTTATTTTTTGCGCTATACACGGAAATAAAACTACAATTTTGACAAAAAAAAAAAAAAAAAAACAATATTTTTTACTTTCTGCTATAATACATATCCAAAAAAAAAAGTTATTCATCAGTTTTGGCCAATATATATTCTGCTACATATTTTTGGTAAAAAAATCTCAATAAGCGTATATTGATTGGTTTGTGCAAAAGTTATAGCGTCAAAAAAATAGGGGATACATTTATGGACTTTTATTTATTTTTTAAATTATTTTTACTGGTAATGGCAGCGATCTGCGATTTTTAGCGGAACTGCGACATTGCAGCGGACAAGTCTGACCCCAAGAGACACTTTGGGGACCACTGACATTATTACATTGATCAGTGTTAAAAAAAAATGCACTAATTACTGTATAAACGACACTGGCAGGGAAGGGGTTAACACTAGGGGGCTATCAAAGGGTTAACTGTGTTCCCTGGGTGTGTTTTAACTGTGTGGGGGATGGGCTCACTGGGACAACACAGAGATCGCTGTTCACTGATCACTAAGAACAGCAGATCTCAGTGTTGTCTCCTGTCAGAACAGGGATGCACCTTTTTATGTGGGCAGATCCCCATTTCACGCAATAGATCTGCCCTGCCGCAGTATATGTGCAGTGGGTGGTCGTAAAGTAGTTAAAGCGGAGGTCCGAGGGCAAAAAAAAAATTAAAAGTCAGCAGCTACACATACAGTAGCTGCTGACTTTTAATATTAGGACACTTACCTGTCCTGGAGTCCAGCGATGTCGGCACCTGCCGCCAATCTTCAGATCGGGGGATGGGTGCAGCCACCTCCATCGCGGGTAAGGGAACCCGGACGTGTAAGCAGTACAGCTTCACGCCGGGCACCTTACTGCGCATGCGCGAGGCTCTGCCGCGCTCTGCTACTGGCCAGGCGGCCAGAAGCAGAGCGAGGAGGGAGCCGGGCTGCTGACGTCAGCAGCCGCAGCTCCCGGCCCGAGCTCCCAGATGTGTGAAAAAGGACACCTGTCTAAAGACAGGTGTCCTCTTCCCCCTCCCCCCCGAAAGGTGCCAAATGTGACACCTGAGGGGGGGAGGAATCCAACCAGTGGAAGTTCCACTTTAGGGTGGAACTCCGCTTTAATGTGTTTTGAAGTCGTAGCAAGTGTAAAGAAGCCCTAATAGATATTAGATGTGAATATTAAAACACAGTGTTCTTTATTTAGTTCTGATAATAATAATAGGACATTTATACAAAAACAACAATATGTTACATTTAAAGAGGTTGTAAACTCTGTGCAACCACTTTAATCTACAGGTAAGCCTATAATAAGGCTTACCTGTAGGTTCCGAGAATATCTCCTAAACTTGCACTGAGTAGGAGATATTCTCTGTATCCGCATGTACCGACGTCATCGACACATGTGCAGTGAAGAAACAGCCCGACTGCGCCGTTTCACCACTAAGTGTGCCACTACCGACTGCTCCCGCGGGCATGCCCAGGAGTGACGTCAGCGTGGTTCCGGCCAATCACAGCGCTGGAGCCCACGCTCTGATTGGCCGGAGCCGCCCAACCTGGAAGCAGCATGTCGCCAGTCACAGCGGTGTTCGGGGACCGCTGCAGCAGCTTTGTTCCAAGGTAAGTATTTCATAATGAGCTAGTATGCGGTGCATACTAGCCCATTATGCCTTTGTCTTGGAGGTTTTTTTTCAGGGAATTTACAACCACTTTAATAATAAAAGAATCTCAGGATTCCAGTAGTGAACAAAGAGAGGGGCCTTTGAGTACAGCGGGCCAACCTGCTCCGTAAACTCATTTTTCTGCTTGAAACATTTAATCCTGAGGCTTCTTTCCCCACCAATATTCCTATGCTCCATGCAGCAGTCTACTGTTCATTCATATTACTACTTAGCAAAAAAATATATTCCTTTTTCCATCCAGACTGTTACAAAAAGCATTGCATATTGGGGAGGGGGCATTGCTTTTCATGGAGGGGGAATGTGACTGGAAGGAGATTCCAGTCCATTTCATAGGATTTCTGAAAACTCCATTACATCTGGCAATGGGAAATACTGTACAAGCATTTGACTTTGGTACCCTAGCCATGACTCCTTAGCAGTTGACTCAGGGATTTTTCTTGCAGACTGAAGATTTTCTTTACTTAGTATATGGATGCCCCATTCATGTTACATATTGAGCATAACCCTTGACTAACTAGAGGAAATTATAGATGACAATGATCCTTTGTCTTTCGGATGTTGCCCAAGGCAAGAGAGAGCGTTGGTCAGGGTCAAAGAGAAGCGGATGTGGTAGTGCACAGGACAGAAAGCGCTCTTGTTCTGCCTGTCCACTCTGCCATCGTAAATGTGGATTTACATACTGCACACCCTGCCAGTCCCAACTTAGCAGCCCTTGCAAATCACGTAGCCTTGCAAACACATGATTTTTAAAGGGCCAATGGAACCTAAAGCCCAACTCCATGAAAGTTAAAAATTCTCCCTTGCAATGAGGCTGTGACCACACTGCAAGAGTTAACTGATCTTTTTTGGCTAGGGGTCCAATCCTCCAATCTCCTGGCCCGTGTGTCATCAGCCGTAAGTTGGCCACACACTATAGTACAATTTTGTTTGAAAATTTTCATTTTACACTAGAAAATTCATAGAAATTAATTTGTTCAAAAAAAAAAACTTTCCATACTGCTCCTTTGAATTTTCTTGTCACTATGGTAGAAAATGAACATCGATTTGATCCCCGTCACGATTAGAAAATCAAACAAACGTTCTTACACTGAGCAGAATGATAAACGCAACACTTTTTTGTGTTTGCCCCTATTTATAATGAGCTGAACTCAAAGATCTACGACTTTTTCTATGTACACAAAAGGCCTATTTCTCTCAAATATTGTTCACAAATCTGTCTAAATCTGTGTTAGTGAGCAGTTCTCCTTTGCCGAGATAATCCATCCACCTCACATGTGTGGCATTTCAAGATGCTGATTAGACAGCATGATTATTGCACAGGTGTGCCTTAGGCTGGCCACAATAAAAGGCCACTCTAAAATGTGCAGTTACACTGTTTTGGGAGGGGCCTGAGGGGTCCGAAAACCAGTCAGTATCTGGTATGACCACCATTTGCCTCACACAGTGCCGCACACCTCCTTCGCATAGAGTTGATCAGGTTGTTGATTGTGGCCTGTGGAATGTTGGTCCATTCCTCTTCAATGGCTGTGCGAAGTTGCTGGATATTGGCAGGAACTGGAACACGCTGGCGTATACGCAGATCCAGAGCATCACAAACATGCTCAATGGGTGCGCCTGCCCATACCATAACCCCACCGCCAGCATGGACCACTCGATCCACAACATTGACATCAGCAAACCGCTCACCCACTCAACACCATACCTGCTGTCTGCCATCTGCCCTGTACAGTGAAAACTGGGATTCATCCATGAAGAGAACACCTCTCCAAAGTACCAGACACCATTGAATGTGAGCATTTGCCCACTCAAGTTGGTTACGACAATGAACTGCAGTCATGTTGAGACCCCGAAGAGGATGACGAGCCTGCAGATGAGCTTTCGTGAGACGGTTTCTGACAGTTTGTGCAGAAACTCTGTGGTTATACAAACCGTTTGTTGCAGCAGCTGTCTGGGTGGCTGGTCTCAGACGATCTTGGAGGTGAAGATGCTGTATGTGGAGGTCCTGGTTGTGAGGCCGGTTGGATGTACTGCCAAATTCTCTGAAACGCCTTTGGGGACAGCTTATGGTAGAGAAATGAACATTCAATTCAAGGGCAACAGCTCTGGTGGACATTCCTGCAGTTACAATGCCAATTGTACGCTCCCTCAAAATTTGCAACATCTGTGGCATTGTGCTGTGTGATAAAACGGCACATTTTAGAGTGGCCTTTTATTGTGGCCAGCCTAAGGCACACCTGTGCAATAGTCATGCTGCCTAATCAGCATCTTGATATGCCACACCTGTGAGGGGGATGGATTATGTCGGCAAAGCAGAAATGATCGCTAACACAGGTGTAGCCCTGGTTCACACTGAGTGTGGGAATGAAATTGTGCAGGTTCAGCTGAACTCGTACCCTTTCATTCCCGCATGTCAGTCCCGATTTCAGCAGCGATTTCACAGGCATCTGTGCGGGTTCATTGGAAAGCATACCTGTAAATCGCAAAAAGTAGTACAAGAACTACTTTTTGAAATCAGTGGAGCGCCGCAAGAGAGGCGTCACACCGATTAGGACGGTGCTATTGCCACCGATTTGGCATGCGATTTGACATGTCAAATCGCATGCCAAATTGTGTCAGTGTGAACCAGGGCTTAGACAGATTTGTGAACAATATTTGACAGAAATAGGCCTTTTGTGTACATAGAAAAAGTCATAGATCTTTGAGTTCAGCTCATAATAAATAGGGGCAAACACATAAGTGTTGCGTTTATCCCTTTGCTCAGTGTAAGAACGTTTGTTCAATTTTCTAATCGCGACGGGGATCAAATCAATGTTTATTTTCTACCACAGGGACAAGAAAATTCAAAGGAGCAGTATGGAGAGCTTTTGTTGAACAAATTAATTTCTAACACTTAATGTGGTTTTTCGTTTCGAGAAAGTCCATTGGCTCCAAAATCGAGTGTTAAAGTGGAGGTCCGCACTTCCCTGCAAAAATTAAAAGTCAGCAGCTACACATACAGTAGCTGCTGACTTTTAATAATAGGACACTTACCTGTCCTGGAGTCCAGCGATGTTGGTACCTGCCACCGATCTTCGGATCGGGGGTCGGGTGCAGCCTCATCCATTGCGGGTAAGGGAACCCGGATGTGTAGCATTACAGCTTCACGCCGGGCACCTTACCGCGCATGTGCGAGGCTCCGCTGCGCTATGCTATTGGCCAGGTGGCCAGTAGCGGAGGGAGGAGGGAGCCAGGCTGCTGACGTCAGCGGCCACGACTGCCGGCCCGAGCTCCCGCATGTGTGGAAAAGGACACCTGTCTAGAGACAGGTGTCCCATTCTCCCCCACCCCCCCCCCCCCCGCAATGTGACACCTGAGGGGGGGGGGGAATACAATCAGCGGAAGTTCCACTTTTGGGTGGAACTCCGCTTTAATAGCAAACAGCTTTTGAAGGGATTTTGAATGACCCCAAATGATCAATTGCACAGAGATTTTTCATCTGAATGTTCATTTGAAAATCTAGTATATGGGCAGCTTTATTTTATTTATTTATTACAGGTACTTCTTCGCTGCTAATTTACGCTTTACATATATATATATATATACATATATACTCCTGTGCATGGGTTCTCATCCTCTAACAGCTCTAATGATAAAATGCAAGACTCTGCTTTGAGTCAGCATAAAATAGGTGAAGGATGGGATGTACAGACACACATTTCTTTTAGAGTATCAGGTACTATAATAATTTGGGGCTGCCAAAATTCAGAAAGTGTGATCTTTGCAGTCTGCTGGGTGGCTGTCTAATTTAACCACTTCCCACCCGGTCACTGAACATATGCGACCGGATGGGACAACTGTCGTTCTGGGAGGACGCACAAGTGCATCCCCCCACTTCTGGTACTTGTGCACTGCCTAAGGGCTGCATAGTGGCCCAATTGGGGTACCAGACCACTGTGATTGGCTCTGGTAACACATGATTGCTGTGATCAATCACAGCGATCACATAAAAAGTAAACATCAGCTGTCGTTCATGATGCTATTGCTTACTACTGTGGTCTCTGTGATTGGTCACAGTGTTCACACAGTACAGGACCAAGTACAATTCCCCTGTATCATGTGATACCTGTGGCCAATCACAGCAATGGTAATACAGTGGCATCATGAATGGATGGCAAATACAGTTAGTGTTACTAAACCCACAGTAAAATCAGTCTGTATATACAGTAAGGCATGCTTGTTCTACTTACTGTGGAACCTAAGGGGTTAATCCTGTGCATTATTTAAAAAGGCTTTTGGGTCCTGTCTTCTCTGATCCTCCCCTTCTTCCATAGCCACCAATCCACCTGATCATACAGAGCTCCAGGAGTCACTTTGCACATGCTCAGTTTGATGTGTATTGCTAGGGAGGCTTTTTTTTTTTTGGGGGGGGGGGGTGCATGTGCTCGGCACAGGGCCAATCAGCACTGTCCAGACAGGGGGTCAGGGGTCCTGTAGTCTCATAGAACAGTCAGAGGAGAATAAAAAATCCTTCTGCAAGCTTTAACCAGACACTGATAAAGTCATAAGACTGCTATATACTGCTGATGAAAAAAGGTATTTAGCAGTTTATATTTACTAAAACAGTTGCATTTCCATAACCAACATATACATCAAAACAACCACTGTCGTTCATTCAGATGTTAGCAGCGCTTACTCAAAAATGAATCCTTATTGCAAAATTATTTAGAGTAATTAATAAACATTTCTTAGAGTTCATATAGTTCAAATGTACATCCAGTTCCTCTTAATGCAAGTTTAAAACGGATGGTTAACATTCCTTAAAGTTCACGTGATTCAAGTATGTGTCCAGTGAAAGGTGTGTTAGGGTCTATGTAGATTTTATAATCCCTGTGCTCCTTCACCAATGCACCGCGTGTTTTCCTCTCCCTTTTGGTTATCCACTCACTAGAAATCTCATTAGAAAACACCATTAATCATAATAGATGTTGATCCTGGCTGCGATCCACTTCACTCCCCAATGCACTCTCCTTTTCAGCTGCGACTCTCCTCTGAGACTAAATAACCCGATCGCCTTCTGATCAGTACTCAACTTACACCAATATGCCTCGCCACATGTAAAGAATAGGGGACACTAAATAGTGTAATTCCACAACTTTATTCCACGTTCCCTCTCCTTTTAAAACTTGCTTACAAGGTTAAAAAGTAAAATCTGCATAGAACATATCCATCCAACGCTGCAGTCAGCCTGCTAGCTCTCACCGCTCCTTACACTCCTCTCCTCCCGGTGTTCCCCGGCCTACTCTAAATAATTTTGCAATAAGGGTTCACTTTATAGTAAGGGCCGCTAACATCTGAATGAACTACAGTGGTTGTTTTGATGTATATGTTGGGTATAGTATTGGTATTATAGTGGCAGCTTTTATAGGATTGTTTCAGTAAGGCGATATATACATGAGCGCTGGGATCAGTGGCAAGTTTTGTTTAAACTGTTACTGAATTTTAGGAACTGCATTTCCATGTTCTGTGTATTGTGGGAGACCAGATATAGTGAATGCAGGGTCCTGGGTTTAGTAACACTTTAAAGTGGTTGTCAACTCTTGACAACCACTTTAACCTACAGGTAAGCCTATAATAAGCCTTACCTGTAGGTGCCCTGCATATCTCCCAAACCTGCACGGCTTAGGAGATATACAGTGTAGATGCATGTGCCGGCATCATCGGCACATGCGCAGTGAAGAAACAGCCCGACTGGGCCGTTTCTTCACTAAGTGTGCCGTAGACGGCAGCTCCCATGCGCCGGAGTGACGTCAGCGCGGCTCTGGCCAATCACATCAATGGAGCCCGCGATGTGATCAGCTGGAGCCGCCGAACCCAGAAGTAGCATGTGGCCAGTCGCAGCGGTGTTCGGGTACCGCTGCAACTGCTTTGTTCCAAGGTAAGTATTTCATAATGAGCTAGTATGCAATGCATACTAGCTCATTATGCCTTTGTCTTGCAGGATTTTTTTTTTTTTGAACGTCAGAAGGACTTGAAACCACTTTAACCCGTTCAGATCTGCGCTATAGCCAAAGTACGGCTCCAGCGCGGATCTGAATTGCCGGGTGGACGTCCTGGCCATGTGCGCGCACTCGCAGGCAGCAGCGCATGCGCCCGCTGCACGCTGCGTGGGTGTGCCCTCGGGTCGGGTGAACTCGATGTCTGCCCGAGACCCGCGATCCCCTGTCAGACCTGCAGAACGGGGAACCGCTGATTGCTGTATAAATGTCATTGGTCCCAAAAAAGTGTCAAAAATGTCCGACATGTCCGCCCCAATATCGCAGTCCCGATAAAAATCGCAGATCACCGCCATTACTAGTAAAAAAATAAATAATAAAACCGTCATAAATCAATTCCCATAGTTTGTAGACGCGATAACTTTTGTGCAAACCAATCAATATACGCCTATTGCGATTTTTTTTTTTTTTACCAAAAATATGTAGAAGAATATATATTGGCGAAAACTGTTGAATAATTTTTTTTTTCTGGATATTTATTATAGCAAAAAGGAAAACATATTGTTTTTTTTTTTTCAAAATCATCGTTCTTTGCTTGTTTATAGCGGCGATCAGAAATGACGCAGATGTGATCAAATACCACCAAAAGACAGCTCTATTTGTGGGTACAACGCCGCACGAACGCGCAATTCTCATTCAAAATGTGACATCGCTGAAAGCCAAAAATTGGTCTGGGCAGGAGGGGGGTTTAAGTGCCCAGTAAGGAAGTGGTTAAAGACAGATTGCTTATACAGTGATCAATACTGTCGTAAGCAATCATAGTAGGGACAAAAAAATCCTCACCTCCCAGAGCAGTACATTGACACAGTAAAACGCGAAAAAGTGCATGGACTTCTTTGGGGCAAAATTGCATGTTTTTGGTTTCCATAGATTTCAATAGAAGCACCTGAAAAACACCTGAAAATGTCCTTTTTTTGCATCTCTCCTCCTAGCTTTTCATTAGCTAAAACCAAACTACTCAAGTCTTAAACCCCTGAAAAACACCTGGAGAAATTTCCACAAAAGAAAAAAAATCACATTCCAAAAATGCTTGAAGATGCTCAAGGGTGATTCTGGCTATTTCTTTCAAAGCCCATGACTTCTTATGGGAGAAATGTCTTGGGCCTTAAACAAAATGACTACGCCTTTCAAACTTACTTAGGAAGCAGTGCTTTTTGTAAGCACTGGGGAGTAACAACTACAAATAAACAGGGCTTATATTTAATTGCAGAAGACAAAAGCCAGGAACACTTTGCACTGCCAAATAGCACAGGCAGTAAGGTAAGGTTTTATGAATGTGTCACCTGCTTTATGGACCAACTTGATGCTTGACAGCTGTGAATAAATGATACTGTTCTGTAGGGTCCATGGTCTGATGTCATTAGATTTACAAATTTATAGCAAATAGAGCCACCAGTTAGTGCCCTCTAAGGCCTTGTTTACATGCGTGACTGTTTTACCTCTTTTTAGAGGCATTTGACAGGCGGCTTGGCTGGAAGGTGACATGTTGCCTCCTAGATGCCTGTTAACCTATTAAAAACACGCAGCCCTGCGAACACGCGTTTGCATAGCGGATGTGGCGCAGTCCCGTGAACTTGGATGAGTCACGACTGAACTGCCTCTCGGCCACATTTGTAAACGAGTTTTGGATAAATCCAAGCCTGCACCTAGAAAAAAAAATGTGCTTCTTGCAACATTAAATTATTAAACAGACGATAAAAACAGTGTCAGAAATGTATAGAAAGCTTAGTGTGTCAAGAGTTATTTTGTGCCTGCAATTATCTGCTTTCTAGTATTAGGCCTCATGCACACAGGACGTTTTTTGACTGTTTTACAGCTGCTGTTTTTTAGCTGCAGACGTTTTTTTCTACAGTCATTAAACCCTCCATCATGTTATCCTATGTGTTCATGATATCCTATGTGTCCATGTTATCCTAGGTGTTCATGTTATCCTATGTGTTCATGTTATCCTATGTGTCCATGTTATCCTAGGTGTTCATGTTATCCTATGTGTCCATGTTATCCTATGTGTTCATGTTATCCTATGTGTCCATGTTATCCTATGTGTCCATGTTATCCTATGTGTCCATGTTATCCTATGTGTCCATGTTATCCTATGTGTTCATGTTATCCTATGTGTTCATGTTATCCTATGTGTCCAGGTTATCCTATGTGTTCATGTTATCCTATGTGTTCATGTTATCCCATGTGTCCATGTTATCCCATGTGTTCATGTTATCCTATGTGTTCATGTTATCCTAATTGTCCATGTTATCCTATGTGTTCATGTTATCCTATGTGTCCAGGTTATCCTATGTGTTCATGTTATCCTATGTGTTCATGTTATCCCATGTGTTCATGTTATCCTATGTGTTCATGTTATCCTAATTGTCCATGTTATCCTATGTGTTCATGTTCTCCTATGTGTTCATGTTATCCTATGTGTCCATGTTATCCTATGTGTCCATGTTATCCTATGTGTTCATGTTATCCTATGTGTTCATGTTATCCTATGTGTCCAGGTTATCCTATGTATTCATGTTATCCTATGTGTTCATGTTATCCCATGTGTCCATGTTATCCCATGTGTTCATGTTATCCTATGTGTTCATGTTATCCTAATTGTCCATGTTATCCTATGTGTTCATGTTATCCTATGTGTCCAGGTTATCCTATGTGTTCATGTTATCCTATGTGTCCATGTTATCCCATGTGTTCATGTTATCCTATGTGTTCATGTTATCCTAATTGTCCATGTTATCCTATGTGTTCATGTTCTCCTATGTGTTCATGTTCTCCTATGTGTTCATGTTATCCTATGTGTCCATGTTATCCTAATTGTCCATGTTATCCTATGTGTTCATGTTATCCTATGTGTTCATGTTATCCTATGTGTCCATGTTATCCTATG
Source organism: Glandirana rugosa (assembly GCA_018402905.1). Lineage (NCBI taxonomy): Eukaryota > Metazoa > Chordata > Amphibia > Anura > Ranidae > Glandirana > Glandirana rugosa. The sequence goes on along the minus strand of BLSH010088393.1, from coordinate 853,845 downwards.
TGTCCATGTTATCCTATGTGTTCATGTTATCCTATGTGTTCCTGTTATCCTATGTGTCCATGTTATCCTATGTGTTCATGTTATCCCATGTGTCCATGTTATCCCATGTGTCCATGTTATCCTATGTGTCCATGTTATCCTATGTGTTCATGTTATCCTATGTGTCCATGTTATCCTATGTGTCCATGTTATCCTATGTGTTCATGTTATCCTATGTGTCCATGTTATCCTATGTGTTCATGTTATCCTATGTGTTCATGTTATCCTATGTGTTCATGTTATCCTATGTGTCCATGCACACACAGGCTGTTATCAACTGTTTTTAGCAGTGACGTTTTTGAGCTGTAAAAAAAAACCCAAGACCAGAGGGTTCTGAGAGACGTTTTTCAGCTGTAAAAAACGTTCAAACGCTTAAAAACGCGGCTAAACGGCAAAGCCCAACGTTTTTGGATGTTTTAGATCAATTGAAGGGGGAAAAAAAAATTCTGGCCCTTTAAAAATGCAAAAAAAAACGCTGGTAATATAACGCTAATAACAGCTGAAAAAATCACTAATAAGCTACTGATGTTTTTAGGATGTTTTTTTAACGTCCTGTGTGCATGAAGCCTTAGGCTTCATGCACACAGGACTTTAAAAAAACGTCCAAAAAACATCAGTAGCTTATCAGTGATTTTTTTCAGTGATTTTTTTCAGCTTTTACCAGCGTTACATTACCGGCGTTTTTTCACGTTTTTAAAGGGCCAGCATTGTTTTTTTTCCAATTGAACTAAGACATCCAAAAACGTTGGGGATTGACGTTTTTGGGCGTTTTTGAGCGTTTGAACGTTTTTACAGCTCAAAAACGTCCCTGCTAAAACCAGTTGATAACAGCCTATGTGTGCATGAACACATAGGATAACATGAACACATAGGATAACATGGACACATAGGATAACATGGACACATAGGATAACATGGACACATAGGATAACATGAACACATAGGATAACATGGACACATAGGATAACATGAACACATAGGATAACATGAACACATAGGATACCATGAACACATAGGATACCATGAACACATAGGATAACATGAACACATAGGATAACATGATGGAGGGTTTATTGACTGTAGAAAAAAACGTCTGCAGCTAAAAACAGCTGCTATAAAACAGTCAAAAAACGTCCTGCGTGCATGAGGTCTTAGAGTGGATGTAAACCCGATTCATGAAATTTGAGCTGGGCATATCTGTCTGTAGTGTTTTGTTATCTCTTTTCAAATAGCTATGTCCTGTAGCTGTCTCCTCTCCTGCACTCATTCTGGTTAGATGGGACATAGAATTAGAGGCGTGGGAGTTTGCTATAAATAGATTAGCAGGCTGCTAAACAAAACACAGGCAGTGCTCTGCATGTGTGGGGAGGGGGTGTGTGCCTTTCCTCCAATCAGCTTTCTCACAGTGTCTAGCTATCAACCCCTCCTAGATAGGAATGAGGAAGTGGAAAATCTAACAGAATGTGCATTTTCTAAACAATATATTTAATGTGAAGACCAAAGATATACATATAAGACTTCTATAGGGAGGTTTGTGTCATCTTTGTGTATCATCGGAGGCTGTTCACTTCACTGGGTATATGGAGAGTTTACATCCACTTTGAGCAAGAACCAATGTCTGTAAATAAGAAAGAATACCTCTGCGCTGCCTGTGTGTGTTCACAGTGTATGATCTAATGTATATAATGGGAAACTCAAAATCTATATTAACCAAGTGTGGTTGCTGCAAACACCATTCTGTGTTCCCACCAGCAATGAAATGTTATAAATATGAGTGTTGCAAGTACCAGGAAAAAAAAAAAGAGAAACTAGTACTGTACAACAAATAACCTCAAATAATCACGTGATGAAAATATATCAAATCATCAATTCACACTTTATTAAAATAGTTCAATAAGGCCCCTTTCACACTGGGACCGCCCGATCGTCAGCGGTAAACTGCCGCTGATTTAGCAGCGATCTACCGCTGTGATAGCAGCGCTATGGCGCCGCTATTCGGGCGGCAGCACGGTACTTTTACCCCCCCACAAGGGGTTAAACAGGGGTTAAAAGTGCTGGAGCGCTGCCCATTCAATCTAATGGCAGGGGCGGCGGAGGAGCGGTCAATACGCCGCTTCTCACATTCCTGATAAATCATGCTTGCAGGAGTTTAATTTTACTCCTGCAAGCGCACCGCCCTGAGCTGCCCCAGTGTGAAAGGACACACTGGGTTGAATGGGGAGACGCTTTACAGGCGCTATTTTTAGCATAATAGCGCCTGTAAAGCGCCCCAGTGTGAAAGGGGTCTAAAGGTAAAGTGCATGTGTGCTAAAAAAAAGTGCATAATAGTACATATCAGATGATAAATAAGGTGTCTAGTTTTCTTTCTTCAGTGCAGGCAGCTTCCGTGTGACAACATATAAACAAATCGGCTTCTACCCGATCGTGATACCTCCCAGTATTCTCACCTCAATAAATAATCAAATACATATTTGATTATACAGGTGCTGGTCATATAATTACATTATTGTCAAAAATTGTATTTATTTCACTAATTCCATTCAAAAAGGGAAACTTGTATATTATATTCATTCATATTACACAAACTGATATATTTCAAATATTTATTTCTTTTAATTTTGATGATTATAACTGATGACTAAGGAAAATCCCAAATTCAGGATCTCAGAAAATTGGAATATTGTGAAAAGGTTCAATATTGAAGACATCTGGTGCCACACTCTGGTCAGCTAATTAACTCAAAACACCTGCAAAGGCCTTTAAATGGTCTCTCAGTCTAGTTCTGTATACTTACTTATATTATATGTTCAAAGGGAAAAACTTACCTTAATCACTTTATTTATGTTAAAAACTGTTATTACATTAATATACTGGTCGTGGACATATTAGTTTATACATAAACTAATAAATAACTCCACTCTTATGACCCTCCATAGTG
>BLSH010088393.1:814289-831171 GCA_018402905.1 Glandirana rugosa | reverse complement strand
TTCTCTCCCCCTCCCTCCTTTTTTTTTTTTTTTATTTTGTTTTTGTGTCACTGCACTCACTTGTGGAGGATAGTCCTCCCCAACTAAATGTTGCTTATTCATTGATTCTGCATTGTTGTTTTAATGTTTTACTTACCTCGTCATACTTATGGTAATAATATCCTTACCACATTTATGAAATTACTTTTGTACTGCATGGTTACTTTAATAAAATATTTGAACAAGAAGATAGACAATGCAGGACCCATTACACAGCGATGGCTTGGTGTATCCCTACATCAGGGATATGCAATTAGCGGACCTCCAGCTGTTGCAAAACTACAAGTCCCCATCATGCCTCTGCCTCTGGGTGTCATGCTTGTGGCTATCAGAGTCTTGCTATGCCTCATGGGATTTGTAGTTCTGCAACATCTGGAGGTCCGCTAATTGCATATCCCTGCCCTACATAATGTTTAACGGCCTGAGCCCCGGGCTTTTCGGGGGCACCCTCTGGGCTGTAGCCCTGTCAGCCTCCCCTTAGCGATGCCTCTGATTGTAGCTGTGCTATCTGAACTCATGTTGTAAAGTGCTGCACAAACAGTTGGGGCTATATAAATCCTGTATTATAGCAATGTGTTTTGTGGACTTCCCAGAAAAGAAGGGGCTTTGAGGTTCCTCTTTAAAGTATGTAAACTTGAGTATGAGTGCAATCTCAAAAGACCTTTTCAATAGTTTTAAATCTGCTGTAATAAAATTGGGTGATCCTGCCATAAAAGCCTTTCTGCAGACACTTCCTATTACAGGGTGACAATTCTTTCTCCCTGTCTCCCAATTTTGTCCTGTGTTGTCAACCTGTCAGATGCTCTCCCAATAGAGACCGTGGTAATGCACATTGCACAGGTAGTCACGGTCCGCTGTTATCATCCTGAGAAATGCCATGCAGCCAAAGAAACTGTATTTTATTTTTAAAGACTTGCCATTGGGTTTTATACACAGCAAACTACATTTCAATCAGTTAGTTTTCATCTACTTTAAAGTTAACCTCGAGGCACATAGCTACATACACAGATCAAATATGGTGGAGCTGTTTTATCTCCGAAAGGATTTATATTTCTGTGTATTCAATTTTGAGATTTACATTCGTGTCTGGTAGGGCTACGTCTACTTGTCAACGTGATACTGAACTATACTGCAGGAGATCATTTTGTGGTTAAAGTAGACCTTGCATCAAAGTGCACCCCTGCCCCGTGTAAATACAAACACAGCATATTATAGAAAAAAAAGGAGACACACAAGGAGAGAAAAAAATTATACTTACCATCCCAGATAGCAAGCAATTGTGTTTCAAGTTTGAAAATGGATTGCTCAGCTACTGCTAGACTTATTAAGCTATTGCTAGACTTGCCAGGCTTCACAAGTTTGTTGCATAATTGCAGCAAGTCCGCATTGCATGACTCCACATCAACTTTCTTTGCAAACATTCCACAGGTCTGCTGCAAGTTCTGGCTTAGTTATGTTGTGAAATAGTCATCCCACCACTGGGGTCACTGTGGCTGAATTTTCATGCTCTGTACTTGAAGAGCTCTTGCTGTAGACTCACCACTGCAACTTTGTTCTTTCTGGAGACTTGCTATGCAAATTTGCTACAAATTGGAAAAGTGTCAACTAGAACTTCAAGTGCTCTGCAAGTGTACAACTTGCCAGTGAAAATGTGCAGCAAGTTAACAGATTTACAATTCAACACTTACGTACATACTTGGGGGGCACACCCTAATAGTGTATCACATTAGAGATGGTGCTGCTATAAGACCACCAAACAAAATGACATAATACAGCACACACATGCAATAATGACAATAAAACCTGCAAGGCTATTTAAAAGGTTATTTAAAGTACCTGGACACCTTCAACCAAAATACGGGGAGTCCGTCGCACTTTATGGCCATAGAGTGCTTAGCCCACTCCTACTTCACAGGCCCCCGTCTCAGTGGGTCCTACATTACCATAGAATGGGAGATTCTGTCTCATAACCATGGGAGCAATACACTCCTCCTAATGGGTGATTTAGAGAACTCTTCCTATGTCTTATGTGGACACTAATTAGAGGCAATTATGAATAGGTGGGGTGCTCCAGCCCAAGAGATCTGGTCAGGATCTGCAATAGACAAATAGGTACACACTTGGGGGGGCACACCCTAATAGTGTATCACATTAGAGATGGTGCCGCTAACAGACCACCAAACAAAATTACATATTACAGTGGGCTAAGCACTCTATGGCCATAAAGCGACGGACGGACTCCCCGTATTTTGGTTGAAGACGTCCAGGTACTTTAAATAGCCTTTTAAATAGCCTTGCAGGTTTTATTGTCATTATTGCATGTGTGCGCAGTAATATGTCATTTTGTTTGGTGGTCTTATAGCAGCACCATCTCTAATGTGATACACTATTAGGGTATGCCCCCCAAGTATGTACCTATTTGTCTATTGCATATCCTGACCAGATCTCTTGGGCTGGAGCACCCCACCTATTCATAATTTCCTCTAATTAGTGTCCACATAAGACATAGGAAGAGTTCTCTAATTCTCCCATTAGGAGGAGTGTATGCTCCCATGGTTATGAGACAGAATCTCCCATTCTATGGTAGTGTAGGACCCACTGAGACGGGGGCCTGTGAAGTAGGAGTGGGCTAAGCACTCTATGGCCATATAGTGCGACGGACTCCCCGTATTTTGGTTGAAGGTGTCCAGGTACTTTCAAATAACCTTTTAAATAGCCTTGCAGGTTTTATTGTCATTATTGCATGTGTGCGCTGTAATATGTAATTTTACAATTCAACACTGCCACACATTTGTGGCAAGTTATCCCAGCTTCCATTCATAGTGCCTAGACAAGGGTGATGTCACAAGCTCCTGAACATTTTCAGTATTCCCAATCTAGTAAGAAGATATCCCTGAGCAGTGATACACATTAACTGTGCACTTTGCCTCTGTGTAGGAGCTTCTTGTAATAAGGACCGATTACTGCTGCTATCTCTCCTTGTGCGGGGTGACTGGTCTTGTCTCCGCCCCCTCCTTTAGTCTTCTGCAGACAGTCTGTAGTGGGTCAACCTGCTCAGTCTGCACAAGCTTTTTGTCACTACTGCTTTTACAAGGTAATATCTGAGCTTTTTAAAACCATTTGGTACACATAACATTGATTTATTTCCTTTTGTGTGCCTGGTGTTCAGTTTAACCCCTTCAGATGCGCGCTATAACCGAAGTACGGCTCCAGCGCGGATCTGAATTTCCGGGACGACATCCACGGACGTCGTCCCCTGTGCACGCTCCTGGCGCGCACTCACAGGAAGCGACGCGCGCAGCCGCCACGTGCTCCGTGGGCGTGCCCGTGGGTCGGGCGGACTCGATATCCGCCCGAGACCCTCGATCGCCTGTCAGAGCTGCAGAACGGGGAACCGCCAATGTAAACACGGCGGTTCTCCATTCTGTGACAGGGGACATGACAGATCTACTGATCCCTGTCACTGGGATCAGTGAGATCTGTTATGTCCCGGCCAGTCCCCCCCCCCCCCCCCACAGTTAGATTGCATGCAGGGAACACAGTTAACCCCATCACTGCCCCCTTCGTATTAACTCCTTCCCTGCCAATAACATTTATACAGTAATCATGGGCTATTTAAATTTCTGTTCGCTATATAAATGTCATTGGTTCCAAAAAAGTGTCAAAAATGTCCGTCATGTCCGCCCCAATATCGCAGTCCCGATAAAAATCGCAGATCGCCGCCATTACTAGTAAAAAAAAAAAATAATAATAAAAACGCCATAAATCAATTTCCATAGTTTGTAGGCACGATAACTTTTGCGCAAACCAATCAATATATGCCGATTGCGATTTTTTTTTTTTTTTACCAAAAATATGTAGAAGAATATAAATTGGCCAAACGCGATGAATAATTTTATTATTATTTTTTTTAATTTGTATTATAGCAAAAAGTAAAAAATGTTCTTTTTTCAAAATCGTCGCTCTTTGTTTGTTTATAGCGCAAAAAATGAAAACCGCAGAGGTGATCAAATACCACCAAAAGAAAGCTCTATTTGTGGGAAAAAAATTATAAAAATTTTGTTTGGGTACAACGCCGCATGACCGCGCAGTTGTCATTCAAAATGCGACAGCGCTGAAAGCCTAAAATTGGTCTGGGCAGGAGGGGGGTTTAAGTGCCCAGTAAGCAAGTGGTTAAAAGTATTGTGAACCTTTTAACTTTTAAAAAAGATTTAGGAAAATTAAGTTTCTGGTTCCAGTTGATATTTTCCTATTGCTTTGTAGAGTACAAAATATTCTTTTAGCTGTTAATGGCAGAATTTATAACCTCAACAGTCTGTTGATCTGCTCCCAACATGTGATTTCTTGTGGATTACAGCTATGCATGATATCAGTCGGTGATAGATTGTTGGGTAGATTATCTCAGCATTTATACTTCCCAAGTTTCTTGTCCAGATTTGTTTCATTCATACGTCATTTGCTGTCTACGCTCCGTGTTTTTTCCCTGAAATGCACTTGTTGCTGTGTGGCACTCCAGGAGTATGTACCGGAAATCTGATAAGCTTTGCCCAGCATGATGAAGTGCTTCTCTTATGATGTAACCGGAGTCTTGGTGGTGAAAGGTACGATGACATATAGCAGGTCCACAACATATATCACACGTGGGTGAAGGTCAGAATAAACAGAAGCAACCTGCTCTGCTCAGCTCCTGTATGGAGTCCTGTAATGAAGCATGTGGTACCTGTAAACTGTTAAAATAAGCTCCCATGGAAACTAGGTACCAGGAGGTGCCAAATAATAGCTTTAGGTCAACCATCATCTCCAGTGCACCATGAGAACCCATGGCTGTTCCTACGCAAAATTCAACAATTCTGCAGTAGGTATTTGCAGGGACTTAAGCTAGCCATACTTATAAAGATTTTTTTATTCAGCAAATCTATAGATTTCCCAATCAATGCTAAACAGCATGAATGGACAAATATCCCATTACCAGCACTCCCAACTGTCAGAATACTTCAAGGGTGACTGCAGCTGATTGCTTTGGATTACTCGATCAAACATTTTCAACCTGAGTGATGGTGGCAGGGGCACCCATGGCTTGAATTTGTGCAAATTCACAGAATTCAGCTAGAATTTGAGTTGTTTATGGCCAGTTTTGATCATGCCATGATGTGAAGGTAATAAATTCTGTTGCAAAGTCTTACGTAAAAAGTGATGGGGTGCGTGGTGTGCCTACATGTACCACACCCCCAGCTTCAGCAATTATTTGAAGGGCACAGCAGTGTTCCCTACCTAAAGCCCAACTTTGGGTAATTAAAATATATAGATATATATACAGTGAGGAAAATAAGTATTTGATCTCCTGTAGAATTTGTAAGTTTGCCCACTTACAAAGAAATGAAGGGTCTGTAATTTTGTTATCATAGGTGTATTTAAAATGATATAGAATATCAACAAAAAATCCAGAAAAAAAACACATTGTACAAATGTTATAAATTGAGTTGCAGTTCAGTGAGAAAAATAAGTATTTGATCCCCTACCAACCAACAATAAAGTCCAACCGCGCATGCGGTGCCGGGACCCAGCGCAATATCTGGGTAGCGGCATCGTCCCTGACTGACTAAGGCAAGACCTCAGGGTCAGAGGACTGGTCGCAACGTTTCGGAGGCACCGCCTCCTTCAGGAGCCTGAAGAAGGAGGCGGCACCAGAATGAATATTGGCCTAAATTTATGTAGAAATGTTTTCAATTTTTTTATTGGATATGTTTTATAGCAGTAATAGTAAAATTAATAGCAATATTGTTTGTTTGTTTTTCAAAATTTACAATCATTTTTTGCTTATAGTGCAAAAAAAAAAAAAACTGTGGTGATCAAATACCACCAAAAGAAAGCTCTATTTGTGGGGGGAAAGAGCACATAAATTTTATTTGGGTACAGCATTGCATGACCGCGCAATTGTTGGTTAAAGCTGTTGTCTACCCTTTTGATGGATTTTTACCTACAGGTAAGCCTATAATAAAGCTTACCTGTAGGTAAAATGAATATCTCGATACTCCCCCTCCAAGCAGCTGCGGCGTTAAGACGAATGTGCTGTGTATGTCCTGGCAAAGGCCGGGCGCATAGCGATGGATTTTGCCGGAAAGACGGGCTCCCCCTGCGCTCTTCGTTTCAAAGTGAATATTTCATAATGAGCTAGTATGCGGTGCATACTAGCTCATTATGCTATTGTCTTGCAGGCTTTTATTTTTTTATTTATTTTTTACTGGGTAGACAACCGCTTTAAAGTAACGCAGTGCCATATCACAAAAAAATGGCCTGGTCATAAAGGGCAAGGGGGGGGGGGGGGGTAAACCTTCTGAAGGCCAAGTGGTTAAAATACTAAATTGTTATTTGGGAGAACTTGGGAAAATTCAGAGGAAGCCCTAACAAACATATGGAGAACGCTCAAACCCTCTACAATTCCTTGCAGGAATTAAAAACAGGACCCCAGCACAGCAGTGCCTTCAAGTAGAATGTCAGAGGTTTACAATCTCATAGTGAGTGACTGTTTTAACATCTTTCACATATGATGCACAGATCTATTAGTCAGGCATGTTATTATGAAGACATAATAATCCTAACCACAGTGGTCAGATAACCGCCTATTCCCTTGGACCTGACGGATGGGCCTTTCCAGAGTTTTGGTCATTTTAGAACTTCTTGACATTTGTGGTTACAGTGATGGGAATTATGCAATTCAATTCCAGTGGCCAGGCACGAGTAAGGAGAGCGTGCTTGTCCTACCAAAACAGATACGTAATCTTAGATCTGCTAGACTCTTTGATGCCAAGTGCCAATGTGTCACAGAGGAAGCGAGTGTTCAAAAGAATGCCTTAATAGAGATGTCTGCAATTACTGGGCTATGAATAGCCATGTTCACTGCTGTGAGTCACAGCAAAGTTGTAGAGCCCCCGAAGTCTGACACTTGCACTCATTCTCTTCATGGCACGGCTCCAAGGCAAAGCTAATGGTATTAATAGCCCCATCTCATATTTTTCAGCATTGCTTTACAGGTGTATGGCACTACATACAGGGCTACTATGCTGGGCCTAATAAAAAAAAACTTTTTGTTTGGCTGTTGGGATGTAAAATCAACTTTGATTTCCTGGTGAAATAAGACAGAGCTAGCCAGACTCCGAATAGTTTATATCGATAATATTCTCTCTCTTTCTCTCTCTCTCATGCCTTGAAAAAGTATTCATACCCCTTGAAATTTTCCACATTTTCTCATGTTACATCCAAAAACGTAAATGTATTTTATTGGGATTTTATGTGATAGACCGACACAAAGTCGCACATAATTGTGAAGTGGAAGGAAAATTATAAATGGTTTTCAATTTTTTTTTTTTTTACAAATATGTGAAAAGTGAGGGGGGCATTTGTATTCAGCCCCCCTGAGTCAATACTTTGTAGAACCACCTTTCACTGCAATTACAGCTGCAAGTCTTTTTGAGGATGTCTCTACCAGCTTTGCACATCTAGAGAGGACATTTTTGCCCAGTATTCTTTGTAAAATATCTCAAGCTCTGTCAGATTGGATGGAGAGCGTCTGTGACCAGCAATTTTCAAGTCTTGTCACAGATTCTCAATTGGATTTAGGTCTGGACTTTGACTGGGCCATTCTAACACATGAATATGCTTTGATCTAAACCATTCCATTGTAGCTCTGGTTGTATGTTTAGGGTCGTTGTCCTGCTGGAAGGGGAACCTCTGCCCCAGTCTCAAGTCTTTTGCAGGCTCTAATAGGTTTTCTTCTAAGATTGCCCTGTGTTTGGCTCCATCCATCTTCTCATCAACTCTGACCAGCTTCCATGTCCCTGCTGAAGAAAAGCATCCCCACAACATGATGCTGCCACCACCATGTTTCACAGTGGGGATGGTGTGTTCAGGGTGATGTGCAGTGTTCGTTTTCCGCCACACATAGCGTTTTGCTTTTAGGCCAAAAAATTCAATTTCGATCTCATCTGACCAGAGCACCTTCTTCCATGTTTACTGTGTCCCCCACATGGCTTCTCACAAACTGCAAACGGGACTTCTTATGGCTTTATTTCAGCAATAGCTTTTTTCTTGCCACTTTTTTCTTCCATAAAGGCCAGATTTGTGGAGTGCACAACTAATAGTTGTCCTGTGGACAGATTCTCCTGCCTGAGCTGTGGATCTCTGCAGCTCCTCTGGAGTTACCATGGACCTCTTGGCTACTTCTCTGATTAATGCTCTACTTTTCTGGCCTCTCATTTTAGGTGGACGGCCATGATGGATTGAACAGAGCTCCGTGAGATGTTCAAAGCTTGGTATATTTTTTTTATAACCTAACCCTGCTTCAAACTTCTCTACAACTTTATCCCTGACCTGTCTGGTGTGTTCCTTGGCCTTCATGATGCTTTTCACAAAGGTTTTCTAACTAATCCCTGAGGGCTTCACAGAACAGCTGTATTTATGCTGAGATTAAATTACACACAGGTGGACTCGATTTACTAATTAGGTGACATCTGAAGGTAATTGGTTCCACTAGTTTATAATTAGGGGTTATCAGAGTAAAGGGGGCTGAATACAAATGCACGCCACACTTTTCAGATATTTACTTGTAAAACATTTTGAAAACCATTTATCATTTTCCTGCCACTTTGTGTTGGTCTATCACATAATATCCCAATAAAATGCATTTATATTTTATGTTGTAACATGAAAAAATACTATTTTTTGAATACTTTCAGGACACTGTATGTATGTGTGTGTGTGTGTGTGTGTGTGTGTGTGTGTGTGTATGTATGTATGTATGTATGTATGTATATATATATATATATATATATATATATATATGCACACATACAATGTATTTAGGTATTTGCTGACTGGGTGTCATCGGCATCATCAAAGGTGGTTGAGTGATGCATGTCCCTGTCACTCCACTAGCTGAGATCCACTGTCCTACAGCATGGCTTATGTCAGTGCTGTAATTGATACTGCAGCAAACCATAGAAGACATACACAATTGTGAACATACAGTACAAACCTCCAGGAAATGTCACCATTAAAAATTTGACCAGACATGATCACTTAGCTGTGCTTTCTGGCTTTGTATCTATCTGTGCAAAGTTTTTACCTTACCCACATAAAGCTTTAAAGAAGTACAGCCAAATCTCATTTGGCTGTATTTCTCCTGTGGATCACAGGAGTGTAGTGCATTCTGCACTCCTGTGACCCGTTTTCAGCAGACATTGGGCTGAAGTCCGCTGTCTGCTGATGTCACAGAGCCGGTCCAGGCTTGGGCAAGATTGCGACCACATGCCTGGACTGGCATCCGGCTGAGTCCTCTCAGACTGATGCTGCATCCACCTAGGTAAGTATGATTCTCTTGAAAAAAAAAACCCGATTCTTCTCTTTTAAATCTAGAATCCAATTTCCATACAGCTTGTTCAAGCTTGGTTAGCTTACATCAATACAAAAGAAGGGAGCCATAGGGGTTGATTTACCAAAGGCGAATAGGCTGAACACTGCAAGAAAATTTGCCCCAGATCTTAGTGAAGGTGGGGAAATTTCACAATGCAAAGAGTACTGAATTATTTGCAAGGAGAATAAAAATAATGTAGAGCTTCACCTCCTGCACTAAACACTGGGTAAAATGTCCTTGCAAAGTGAACAGTATATTTGCCTTTAATGAATCATAGAAACATAGAAAAGTGATGGCAGAAAAAGACTGAGTAGTCCATCCAGTCTGCCCCTTTTTTTTTAATTTTTTTTTACATTAACCTTGTTGTCTGACTATAGATTTATGTTTATCCCAAGCATGTTTGAAGCCATTTACTGTTGACTGTCTCACAACCTCTGTTGGTAGTTTATTCCAATCATCAACCACCCTTTCAGTAAAATAATACTTTCTAAGATTAGTTTTGAACTTCCCCCCAGTTAGTTTGAGGTCATGTCCCCGTGTTCTTGATTTTGGTTTCATATTGAAAAGACTGCTCTCCTGAACCTTATTCACCACCCCCTTGATGTATTTAAAGGTTTCAATCATGTCTCCCCTTTCCCTTCTTTCCTCCAGACTGTACATATTAAGTTACTGAAGTCGCTCTTGATATGTTTTATTCCCCAGACCTTTCACTATTTTTGTTACCCGTCTCTGAACTCGTTCTATTTTATCAATATCTTTTTGTAGGTGAGGTCTCCAGAACTGGACACAGTATTCTAAGTGAGGTCTCACTAAAGATCTATATAGAGGAATCGGAACCTCCTTCCTCCTGCTGGTGATCCCTCTACTGATATATCCCAGAATTCTATTTGCTTTTCCCACTGCTTGGTTACACAGTTTGCTCATTTTGTAATCATCTGAAATAAGCACCCCCAAATCTTTTTCTTCTGTAGTGCTGGCTAACACTGTACCCCCAATGCTGTACTCTCTAAGCAGATTCTTTTTCCCTAGATGCATTATTTTACATTTAGAAATATTCAACTGCAGTCTCCACTGCTTTGACCAATCTTCCAGCAATGCCAAATCATGTTCCATGTTACAGACACCTCCAGGGATATCAACCCTCTTACACACCTTTGTATCATCAGCAAAGAGATCAACCCTATAGTTTCAATGTATATGCTTTGGGGAGTAACAAGATGAGAAAGCCATGCAGAAAATAGTGGAATGAGCCAAAATATACTAACCAGTCCCTATTTCAAAATATTGTGAAATATAGAATTCCCCTTTTAAAATTCAAAGTAGTTGTGTTCAACTTTATCACAGGTCCAAAACACTAGGAACACATGGCTATGTATTTTAGCCCTAATCTGTGATAATTCAGCAGTTCTATGGACCTGGCTTCTGGGATTTAAAGGAGTGATTTGCATGGCTCCACCCATGCTTATATTACAAACAAACCTTGTTCTTGTTTGAAATGTAATCATGAATTATTATTTAAAAAAAAATACATTCATTGCTCACATGGTTTTCCAGGTCCTCTTAAGAGCTCCGGCACATCAAATGTACAGTTGTGCGCATAAGTTTACATACCCTGGCTGAATTTATGATTTCTTGGCCATTTTTCAGAAAATGTGAATGATAACACAAAAACTTTTCTTTCACTCATGGTCAGTGTTTGGCTGAAGGCATTTATTATCAATCAACTGTGTTTACTCTTTTTAAATCATAATGACAACAGAAACTACCCAAAGGACCTTGATCAAAAGTTTACATACCCCAGTTCTTAATACCGTGTATTGTCCCCTTTAACATCAATGACAGCTTGAAGTATTTTGTGGTATTTGTGGGTGAGGCTCTTTATCTTCTCAGATGGTAAAGCTGCCCATTCCTCTTGGCAAAAAGCCTCCAGTTCCTGGAAATTCTTGGGCTGTTTCGCATGAACTGCACATTTGAGATCTCCCCAGAGTGGCTCAATGATATTGAGGTCAGGAACTGAGATGGCCACTGAGATGGCCACTCCAGAACCTTCACTTTAGTCTGCTGTAGCCAATGACAGGTCAACTTGGCCTTGTGTTTTGGATCACTGTCAAGCTTCCTGGCTGATGAATACAAATGTTCCTCCAGTATTTTTTCATAACATAATGCATTCATCTTGCCATCAATTTTGACCAAATTTCCTGTGCCTTTTGTAGCTTACACATCCCCAAAACATCAGCAGATCCACCTCCGTGTTTCACAGACCTTGTTGACTCCTCTCCAAATATAGCATTTATGGTTGTGGCCAAAAAGCTCAATTTTGGTCTCATCACTTCAAATGAATCTGTGCCAGAAGGTTTGAGGCTTGTCTCTGTGCTGTTTGGCATATTGTAAGCGGGATAATTTGTGGCATTAGCGTATAGTAATGGCTTTCTTCTGGCGGCTCGACCATGCAGCCCATCTTTCTTCAAGTGCCTCCTTATTGTGCATCTTGACACAGCCACGCCACGTGTTTTCAGGAAGTCCTGTATTTTTCCTGAAGTTATTTGTGGGTTTTTCTTTGCATCCCAAACAATTTTCTCGGCAGTTGTGGCTGAAATCCTAGTTGGTCTACCTGACCGTGGTTTGGTTTCAACAGAACTCCTCTTTTTCCACTTCTTGATTAGAGTTTGAACACTGCTGATTGACAGTCTCAATTCCTTGGATATCTTTTTATATCCCTTTCCTGTTTTATATAGTTCAACTACCTTTTCCCTGCAGATCCTTTGATAATTATTTTGCGTTCCCCTTGACTCAGAATCCAGAAACGTCAGTGCCACACTGGATGAAAGATGCAAGGGTCTGTCAGGAGTCCAGAAACTCATTGACCTTTTATACACACACACACACTAATTACAAGCAAGCAGATCACAGGTGAGGATGGTTACCTTTAATAGCCATTCAAACCCCTTTGTGTCAACTTGTGTGCATGTTATCAGGCCAAAATCACCAGGGTATGTAAACTTTTGATCAAGGTCATTTGGGTAGTTTGTTGTCATTATGATTTAAAAAGAGTCAACACAGTTGATTGATAATAAATAGCTTCAGCCAAACAATAACCATGAGTGAAAGAAATGTTTTTGTGTTCTCATTCATATTCTTTGTAAAATTGCCAAGAAATCATAATGTCTGCCAGGGTAAGTAAACTTATGAGCACAACTGTATAGGTTGAGAGCAGTTTTGTATTCAAATTTTATGCAAGTAGTAATCAATCAGCTCAGATTTACATTGATCCATCTATTGTCCCAATTCCCCCACTTCCAAGTATGAGATCTAGTTGTATAGGAAAATATGCTGGAATGTTCAGTTGTTTTAATTTATTTTAATTGTTGTTAATCATTTGCGAGGCGTAGCCGAGCACTGTGCAGGAGCTGGTGTATTTGGAATTAACTTCAATTGTTGATGGCATTAGACTTTATACTTTGGTGCTCATATAAGCTAATGCAAATCATATGGCAATTTTTTGTTTTGCTTTTTGGTGTCTTTTTTTGTGTAAAATATCCTTTTATTTTGAGAGCAGTTATATAATATATATTTTTTGTGCAACAACTAAACCCAATGGCTTAAGGTTATGGATATGAAAGTTGGTGATTCAGAATACAACCTTGCCTCAAACCATAATTATCAGGCTACAACAGTTTTTTTAATAATCAGAAAAATATTACAATAATTCAGAGCTTTCAACAAACAGAAAACAAACCACCAGCAGCTATGTACAGTTTGTCAATGTAAAGCTTGTATGTAGCATATGGAGTAGTGCCCCGCTAGGCTGAATAATATAAATAACAATACTGGAGTTTCTACATCATTTATTTATATGAAGCTCTTCTGTTAGGATAATTTTGGTCATAGATTTACATGCTTGTCTCATTTTCATAGTTGATCTTTAATGTTGCTGTGATTTTGCAGGTCGCGGCGGGCGTGTGGGCACTCACGGAGGCACCCTGTCCTCTTTCATTGTGAAAAACATTGCCCTGGATAAGACCGATGACAGTAACCCAAGGGAGGCCATCCTTCGTCACGCCAAGGACGCAGAACAGAACCCATACTGGGTTGCACCAGCGTATTCTACGTAAGTGTATTCTGTATGCCATTCTGTGTTTTCTTCACAGAATATTGCAATATTAATTTCCGACTATGTTAACAAGTGATTTTTTTTCTGCAGAAGTGAAATATTTTGGAAAATATCTTTGTTACATCAGTGCTCATTGGACTATTTATTGTTGTGATAGCCACTGCTACCTGAAGGTTGACTGTTACCCATTCACTTTCGTAAAGTGGAGGGTTCAATAGTTTAGAAGGGAGGAGTGATCAACAGTGGTGTTGTATCTCAAATAAAACCCTTACCTTGAAAAGAAAAGAAATTAAAAATAAATGTTGATGTTGGACTACATGATGGCTGTGACATGCATTGGAAGGGTTCTGTAGTAATGGAGGCGGTGGGTTTATAATACTATCTCAATGTTAGACTTCTCTCTTCCTCATAGCCTGGAAAGTGTACACCACCTTGCACATCATCTGGAAAGACACACAATGTGCACAGCGCCCCCCAAAATGGCACCCCGATGCGCAGGTACAGTAGGTACCAACAGACCTGCATTTCATTGCATTGTGGTGCGCAGAGTACAGGTCTGTTTCTAAGGCCATACACAGTTTGAATCTCAGCCGGTTCAGCAGGAGATTCAAACCATTAATGGGCAGGCTGAATGAACCCAGTTGATCAATCAACTTGGGTACATCCAGCCTGCCAGATTCCTTTACGATTATATAGCAGCCGTTAGTGATAATCGCTGTCTTCTTCCAGCCGGGACGGCTTTCCTTGCCCCCCCTGCCAGGAGCAGACAATGCCCCCCCCAGGAGGGATTCCCCTGTCAGCACTGTCTGTGTTGATGGGGGAATCATGCTAATTTCTTTCCTGCAACCACGGGTTACACTGTGTATGGCTGGCCTTACATTGCCATGCTTTGAATTAGCTGTCTTAATGCAACATGCCACAGTCAAACCACATTGTATAGAGTACAGTGTACGGAGGAGACTTTAACATTTTAAACTGCACTGTGATATGTGCAATATGTGCTTTCCACGTGTTAAAGAAAATTTCCAGCTTAATCGCAGAGCATATGTTTTAATGCTCTTTCCTTCCCACTGCCTGTGTGTGCGCACAGTAAAGCCAAGTAGACTTCTACGGGGCCAAGAGACTGATATGTCTCCTGGACCCATAGAGTTCTATGGAGTTCTATTGCACATGTGCAGGCAGTGGGACGTGAACTAGGCAAATGATGACAGTGCTGCTGATCTCCTCCTAACTGCAGTGATCACTGCACATACCATAAATCAGCTCTCATCCCCAGAAGTCTCCTGACGCTAATAACTTGTATGCGTCTCTCTTCAGTAGCTAATGTGACATGTACTGTATAGGCTGCAAATAAGTTATTGGTTATGGGAGACTTCCTGCACCTGTATGTGGTTGCTGATATCTATGGCGACCCTGCAGGTTAGAGGAGACCAGTAGCACTGTCACTAAATGGAGCATCCGCTCTAGGGGCAGTGTGATGTTTTTAACATTTGTGTCACCACCATGCAAGCACCAGGTATCAGTGCCGTTTTTGGATTATCCCAAAACTAGCACATTTATGCAGTAGCATTGCGCATGTAAAGAGTAACTCCACCTTTGTGGGGAAAAAAGCAAATAATAAAAAATAATATAGCATATACAATTGCGACACAAGTCATATTGTAATGAAACATTATTAAAAAGTACCTTTCCTTTTCATTCTTCAGCACTGTAATATTCTAGAAAATGCAATGCAATATGGCAACCTGGAGGAGGCCTTCTGTACACAGATGGTGTACAGAACACCACCCCAGAAATGTCTTTAACTGCTTGTGTGATTGGCTTACAAATTTTCCCAGAAGTCTTCACTAAGATACAAGTCAGATTTTGGGCATCCCCTGCAGCCAAAATGTCATTTTTGGTGAGATACTCCCAAAGGGAAATCAGTCTAAAGGCATGCAATCCCTGCCGATTCCCCATTAGAACTCTGCAGGTGCAACTGCTAAATGATAATTATAAAACCACACCCATACAGATTCACTGTGCACATAGGCACAGACAAACAAACAGTTATTTCTTTAGAAAAACAGCAGGTAGGAATCGGCAACAAAGGTTGTTCAAATGCACATAGATCACCCAGAGGGTAATGTGTTTTTCTCAACAAAAGTGGAGTTACTCTTCAAATGTACAAAATGTAGAACAGTGCTATCTACAACAGCAGTAGCCGGCGGGAAGAACACCCAAAGCAGTACCTGATGTTACATAGTTTGTGTGGCAGTGGGATATGGCTTTCTGATTTCTTGCCCCATCAGCTCAAACCACCTCCTTACTCACCACACTTTTACACCAAACTCTCACTCACCCCCAGAGCCCTCTCACCACCCCACTTTACTCCCATCCTCTTGCAACTGCACCACACCTTTAAACCAACCCCCACTCCCATCATTGTGCCTGACCCCCATATCCCCACTCTACCCACAGCCTCATTCCCTCCCTTCACTTGCCACTACAATTATGTATTCATCACCACTGTATGAATTTATTTTTTATTTTATGTATTTTAGGTACTGATATAGTGCCATCAATTTATGCAGCACTTTACATATATTGTACATTCACATCAGTCCCTGCCCTCAAGGAGCTTACAATCTAAAGTCCCTAACTCACATTCATACATACACATACTAGAGCCAATTTAGATAGGGTCCAATTAACCTATCAGTGTGTCTTAGGAGTGTGGGAGGAAACCGGAGCACCCAGAGGAAACCCACGCAAGCACAGGGAGGACATGCAAACTCCAGGCACGTAGTGCCATGATTGGGATGCGAACCGCCGACCCTAGTGCTGCCAGGCGGAAATTCTAACTACTTAGCCACTGTGCTGCCCCAGTGTGCACCTATGTAATCCTGAAATTAACACTGGACAGTCGACAGATCGTCAAGGTACTAATATGAACAGTCAGGCCCCTGTTCTCTCTTCTTTTTTAGTGCCCAGTCCTCCTCCGTCCCAGCTCAGCCCCGGACTGACAAGTATAATCATGGAACTGCTAGACAGCTGACAGGTCACAATTAAAGTCCTAATGTATCCACGTGTGACCCCGTCGTGTCACCGATTCATCAATCTTAAAGGCGGACCGTCGTGATCCCAGCCGCCAAGCGTAGGGTTAGTACCGTGATGCACGGACCTCAAACGTACAGGAGGGACACGAACGCACCCAAAGGAGACCCACGAGGCCAAAGGAGGGTGTGAGGATTCTGTGTGACTATCCAATTAACCTGGGATAGATTTAACCGAGATCATACACATACATACTTACACTCAATCCCTGAAATCTAACATTCGAG
>BLSH010088393.1:798190-810826 GCA_018402905.1 Glandirana rugosa | reverse complement strand
ACACATCAGTGCCCACCATTGCCACCTACCAGTGCCCACCTATCAGTGCCCAGTGCCGCCTATGAGTGCCAATCAGTGCTGTCCATTAGTGCCCATCAGTGCCGCTTAGCAGTGTCCATCATTGCTGCATATCAGTGCCCATCAGTGCTGTATATCAGTGCCACCTCTCAGTACCCGTCAATGCTGCTTATCAGTGCCGCCTAACAGTGCTCATCATCGCTGCATATAAGTGCCTCATCATCAGTGCCACCTCATCAGTGCCGCCTCATCAGTGCCAATCAGTACTGCCACATCAGTGCCCATCAGTGTAGCCTCATCAGTGCCCACCATTGATGGAGAAAATTTACTTATTTACAAAGTTTTGTGACAAAAATAGAGAATTTTTTTTTTTTTTCAAAATTTTCGGTCTTTTTTTATTTGTGGCGCAAAAAATAAAAACCGCAGGGGTGATCAAATACCACCAAAAGAAAGCTCTATTTGTGGGAACAAAATGATAAAAACTTTGTTTGGGTACAGCATCGCATGACCGCGCAATTGTCATTCAAAGCGCAACAGCACTGAAAACTGAAAATTGGTCTGGTAGTAAAGGGTTCTAAGTGCATAGTATTGAAGTGGTTAAAATGGAAGAAGAGACTATACCTATCTAAAAATGTTCCCTCCCCCCTTCTTCTATTTATCCTGCCTAGTCTGTTTAAAAAAGATCTGTGTACTTGCCTATTTTTTTATCTGCTGATGGGATCACATGGTCAGACTGATCTGACCATGTGATCCCATAGCTCAAGCTCCCCTGTGTCAGTTAGGAGCTGCTGCAGGGGAGAGGAGGGATCTCCGACAATGGATGGGCCATGGGAGCATATGGATGACGTCATGGCTCCCTGAATTGACAGGCATTGTTCACGCTCTCTTACGCAGAGCTACAGGTTCATATGACTGGATTGGACAGATTGAAAATAGGTAAGTACACAGATCTTTTTTATACAGGGTAGGCAGGATAGGTAGGGGAAGAGAACATGTTTAAAGTGGTTGTAAAGGCTGAAGGTTTTTTACCTTCTATGCATGAAGGTAGAAAACCTTCAGTTTGCAGCTCCCCCCTCAGCCCCCCTAATACTTACCTAAGCCCGATCTCGATCTAACAGTGTGCACAAGACCCAAGACTTTCCCGGGTCTCTCCCTAGTGATTTGCTGAGATACTTAACAAGAGCCATTGGCTCACACTGCTGTCAATCACAGCCAGTGAGGCGCGGGGCTGAGCTGCACTCTGTGTCAGAGAACTGGCTCGGGAGTGAGCGCGCACAAGTGCCCCCACAGCAAGAAGCTTTTTTATAGGGGCACTCGGCAAGGGGGAGGGGCCCAGAGTGCCGGTGGGGGACCAGAGCGTAGGAGGATCTGGGCTGCTCTGTGCAAAAACCACCATTTTTTCCTTTATAATCACTTTAAGAATAGTTAGGTATTTCTTCCACTTTAAGTAAATAAATTCTTACATTTTTTTTTTGTTTGCTAACATAACACACAATCTGACTCCACATGTTCACTCACATGTACTCTGCAGAGACTAGTAAGATAGGCACCAAACAAGGGTTAACCTGACTGTTCATGTAGAATTGATGTGCGCTTATTTAGCCACATTTAACATGCCTGACAATAGCTGTCAAGTTCACATGCTTTTAGCTATTGTTCTGCCCGGCTGACATGCACACACATAAATATATGTATCTTCTCCTGTGTAAGCTAATAGCATATCAGGCTTCCATCCTGCCCACTTCAAGGCTGAATCCCTTTTCCCCCTGGCTACGGCTCTTAACAAGAGCCTGTAATGCAATCAGCCCACGTGTGGGACGGCAGCCCTCCCGGGATCAGTGTCTGTTAAATCTTTCATGGAAGTAATATTGCAGGTGTCATGGGTGTAACCTAATATTCAGAGTATGAAGTTCAGAGGAGCCACTCGGACCAAATTACCTTTGTGTCCTTGCCGCTGTAATGTTGTGTTTCTCAAAAGTGTGAGGGGCGTCACACATATGTGCAGTCATCTGCTCTATCTATCTATCTTGTCTGAATGTATTTGTATTGAGCTATCTATCCGCTTGTCTGTCTATCCATCATCTATACCTGTGGTGGTCTACTTTTTTGACATGGGGAGCCCCAAGTCCAGCCCCTGACCTCACCTAAGGGCTGCATATAAAATGAAGTGAATATTCCATCCCAGAGACAACAGACAAACAGAATTTAGTCAGAGTCTATGGGTATGATACAAGAGATGGTCAGAAACTGAGGACATAACCACAAAAGATAGTCAGAGACTGTAGACATACAACAAGAGATGATCGGAGACTGTTGACATGATGCAGGAGATGCTCAGAGACTGTGGACATGGTACAAGAGATGATCAGAAACTGCGGGCATCAAAATAGAGATGGTCAGAGACTGTGGGCATGTTTATAAAGATTGTCAGCGACTATTGGCATGATACAACAGATGGTCAGAGACTGTGGACATGATACATGAATGGTCAGAAACTATGGGCATATGATACAAGACATGGTCAAAGACTGTGGGCATGATACAAATGTTCGTCAGAGACTATGAGCATGATACAGATAATAGAGACCATGGACATGATACAAATGATGGTCAGAAACTGTGGACACGATACAAGAGATGGTCAGAGACTGTGAGCATGGTACAAATGATGGTCAGAGACTGTGGAAATGATACAAGAGATGATCAGATGCTATGATGCAAGAAATATTCAGAGACTGTGAAGCTGATATAGGAGTTGACTGGGGTCATGTTTAAAAGACAACCAGTTCACCTTTTCTTTTTTTATGAAAAGGAGAACTTACACTTTAAACTTTACAATATTTACTCCCTACAAGCACTTGCCAAGTATACATGCTAGATTTCCTGATGTCAGGTCACATGACGGCAGGTGACAGGTGCGCACCACTGGTGTTAGGGGCGCACCGCTAAGGTTGTGAACCCTTAGCTGACTGCTGCGAATGGAGCTCTGGGTGGTGCAGGAAAGCAGGTCCACTGGAGCACTGACTCAGATTACACAGGGAGCTGGAGCATAGGTTTCCCCAGGGCGCCGAGTCTAAGAGCCAGCAGGTTTTCACCAGAGCCTCTGATGGTGAGGATGGACTTGGCTGCAACTGACTCCAGGTCGCAGCCCTCAGGGTCTTACAGTTCAAGTTTGCGGCTGGCTACTGGTGGATAGAGAGGAAGCAGCAGTGCAGGACAACAAGGGATAGTCAGTACGATAGCCAAGGTTCGGGTCCCCAAATCCGTTTTTAAACGCATTGATTCCACATGCACAAAGTTCCTCTGGCGAGGCGGGTCCCCCAGAATAGCCCTTGAGACTCTCCGACTTCCTTCCCACCTGGCTGGCCTGGCCTTCCCTAATTTTTACCTATACTACCTGGCCTCCCATTTGGTATCCGTCCACAACTGGTTACACCCCAGTGACAATAACGCTTGTACTAGCACGGAGGGGCTATTGTCTCATCCATGGAAACACTCCACAACGTGATCTATAGAAACCGTGTCCCTGATAGGCCAGGGACAGCTATAATACACATGTCCCTCTCCCTTTTTCGGACAATTAAAACCAAATTTGCCCAGGAATCATGGGACGCTTCACCGAACACACCCCTGTGGTGCAATGGCACTCTTGGGGAACTAGAGTCTATACCGGACCCTGTGAGATGGTCATCAAAGGGAGTTAAATACCTGTGTCATCTCTTTGACGCACGGGGCTTTAAACCCTTCCAACAACTCCAGCAGGAGTTTGACCTTCCAAACTCCTATCTATTTTATTATTACCAATTGAGGCATGCAATTAGGGCGCAATTTGGCATCTTAGATAACATACCCTGCATGCCTCCTCTAGAAAAATTGCTCAGGGACCCGGCTACTACTATTTCTCTATACTACTATACTACTATAAACTCATTTCAACCTATTATATGGCCTTAGCTGCGGACATCAACCCCAGATTTCGGATTGCCCAAACTAAATGGACTAACCTAGATATACAGATTACGGTGGAGGATTGGTCAGAATTCTCCGACACCTTCAAATCATTGGTAATCTCTTCTAGAGACTGAGTGATTCAAATTAAGGTCTTCCACCAGTCTCATCTCACCCCTCACAGACTCTATAAAATGGGTTTATCGTCCACGGACACGTGCTTTAGGGGCTGTGGTCAACAAGCAGATTTTCTGCACTGTTTCTGGTCATGTCCGATGGTACAGCACTTCTGAAGAGACATTGGCTCCTTCATCTCGACAGCCTTGGGCCTTCCCAATATTATTAACCCCAGGAATTGCCTTTTTGGAATTTTTGGGGATCTGTCACTGCCTGCCTCGGCAAAGAGGCTCCTTCGTATCCTATTCTTTTTTGCGAAAAAAAAAAAAATCTCTTTTGCTGACATGGAAGAGTTCACAGGCACTAAATAAAACCCTGTGGTTGAAACTAGTGAATGAGGCACTACCCCTATACAAGATCACCTTTGATCTTCAAAAACGGAGTAAAGGATTTCATAAGATTTGGGACGGGTGGCTAGCCAGTCCTCTTACGCTGTGCCCCGCCTTACCATAGGGAGCAATGCCACTTAATCTGCTCCAGGTTGGCACTGGCCCACCTGGCCTGTCATAAATATCAATATGCCATGTTATATATCTAATGGACTCTAGTCTGACTATTTAGAGATATACCCACATGCCATTTGTTGAAAGCTGTAACTGGGAAAGATTCTGTTGACCATGTACAAGCCGCCAATATTTTGTACTTACTTGTCGGGTATGATGCCCGAAGGATGGTTGTTGGTTTTTATGTTTGTATGTCTTTATAATCAATAAAAATATCTTAAAAAAAAAAAAAGGATAGCCAAGGTTCAGGGCAATGAGCAGAAAGGAACAGACAGGAGAGCACGCCAAGGTCAGGGTAACAAGCAGACAAGAATAGTCAAGAACAAGCCAAGGTCGGGGTATCAGCATAAAGAGCACACAGCAGGAACCACACACACAGGAAGCTTAACACACAATGATCTGCAGAGCTTGCTTGCACTGCAAGGTGTTATATAATGTTCCTAATTAGGGGCTGGGGTAGAGCCCTACTAAGGGAAGATTACTTAAGCACACAGGTGAGGGGTGCACGGTCTCTAAGCTGAACACAAGCAGAGGTAAGCAGACAGACAAGACATTAATGTTACTGCAGATTCATACCGCTCCATTACTTTTACATTTATTTGTTTATTTTAATGCAAAAAGTGTTAATACCTGAATTTGACTTGGTATCCGCCTCTTGCAATTCCTTATAATGCAGAATTGAGATGGGGAGAGGGCAAAGCAGAACAAGGACCCAAATAGTTGCTCTACAGTGCTCATGGTCTAACAAGGAGCACGCTGATAGAAGAGAGCAGAATGAAAGTGATGAGCTCATCAGTGTGCTACTTCTCCTTGACTTTTCCAGCCACAGGCTGGGGGAGGGACCAGACCTGTAGGTGTGACTTCACTGCAGCAGGAAAAAGTCAGGTCTCCTCCTTCCCTGCCAGGCAGGGCTGTAGTGCATGATGGGGCTGTGTAAATCTCAGGACTGAATGGGCAAATGGTACAATTCCTTTGGCAGGTAATTCAGCTCTCATAAGCATTTAATCTTTGCGCTTGTTTTTTTGCCTGGAGTTCAGCTATAAATTAGTTCATCATAAGTTCAGAGTTAAAAGGAGCAGCAGCCAGTGTCCATTGATTTGCAGGGAGCATTTGTGATGAGTCATGGATCCGATCCCTATCTTGCGCTGCTCTGTATGTGTGACTGTGTAGGTCCTGTGTGATATCTATTCATTCTGCTGGAGCTCAGATGACAGCTTGTGAAGTCATAACTGTGACTGATTTTCCCATTGCTGCTCAGTGACACACAAACCACAATTTATTCTATTTTAATTGACCCGTGACTACATGTAGCTTCTAATCTTATTTACAGCATTATCTGGTCTGATTCAGTATCCTGGGTCACTTCTTTTTTTTTTTCATTTGCAGTTGTTTAAAGGAAACTCTAGAGTGTTCCTGTAGCCAAAAGTATTTTAATTTTGGATAGAGTGGGGAAGAGTTGGAACCCCTGTCAGGCTTTTGATTTGTACCGTTGACCATCGTAATACAAACTGAAAGTGATGGGACATCCAAAATTTCAAATTTTAAATTGTCTAATGAAGACACCTCTTCCAGCAGCTACCAAGAGGTTGTTACCTGTCCCTTCCTGTTGTGTGTGTATAGGACAAGGCTAATTCTTTGCCATGGGATCCAGACTGAACCAGCTCTCCCTGTATTATCAGTAGCATTCTGCTTTACTCTCAGTGTGACAGTCTCCAGCACAGTATCAGTTGCTCTGTGCACTCCCAATAAACAGAGCACAGTGCCCAGCTGTCACAGAGATCTGATAAATACACAGGGAGAGCTGCATTCTCCCAATAAACAGAGCACAGGATCTGGTTGTCACAGAGCTCTGAGAATTACACAGGGAGAGCTGTGTTCTCCTAGCAGAGCACAGGATCTGGCTGCCACGGAGCTCTGATGATTACACAGAGAGCGCTGCTTTCTGCCAATAAACAGAGCACAGGATCTGGCTGTCACAGAGCTCTGAGAATTACACAGGGAAAGCTGCTTTCTTCCGAAAGAGTACTGCACCTGGCTGTCACAGAGCTCTTATGATTATCCAGGGAGAGTTGCGTTCTCCCGATAAACAGAGCACAGGATCCGGACGTCACAGAGTTCTTAGAATTACACAGGGAGAGCTGTGTTCTCCCAATAAACAGAGCACAGGATCCGGCTGTCACAGAGTGTTGATGATTACATGGGGAGAGCTGCTTTCTCCCAATAAATAGAGCACAGGATCCGGCTGTCAGAGTGTTGATGATTACATGGGGAGAGCTGCTTTCTCCCAATAAATAGAGCACAGGGCCTGGCTGTCACAGCTCTGATGATTACACAGGGAGAGCTGTGTTCTCCCAGTAAACAGATGACAGAGCCCAGCTGTCACAGAGCTCTGATAATTACACAGGGAGACTTACTTGTAGTGTATCTACCAGACTGAGCTGTCAGTTTGACAGCTCTGCTCGTGCCCTGCATTCATTTATTAAAGCTACTATTGAATATAGTGCGAATAAAGAAATAAAAAAATAATTGGCCTTTTATCAACCCTTAGTGAACCCTAATTAGTTTTTTGTTTAACTGCTTCACATTGTATTTTTTTTTTTAATTGTCTGTATGTAAACTTTTTCTTTTGCGTTTGTAGAGCCAAATTAATATAAGGGGCACATCTGAAAAAAAAAATAGTTGTAGTTAATTCAAATTAGTTTTTACTAGCTAACATTTGTTGTTTGAATTTTAGTTAATCATAATTATTCTTATTAACTGAACTGTTTTCTTCCCTTTTTTTAAACTTTATATTTAAATTTGTGTTGGGGGCTGAATGAAAAAAAAAAAAGACAGATTGCTTCATCCACGACAAGGTGGACAGAGGAATTCCCCTCCCGTCGGGACATTGTATTCTGCCAGCGGAACCCTGCACTCTCAGAATACACGGAACAAAACCGTTTCCCAACTTGTCCATTCGACAGAAGCCGATGTAACGCTCAACTTCTGTTGAACAAGGACAGCCACACACTGAACGAAATTTGGCCAGTCCCTGCTGAACCAGCCAAAAATTGATCTGTCTCTGATCAGCTTAACATTGACAGTATCTGTGCTGACTAGTGACATTAAAGCGGAACTTCACCACAGCACGGCGATGTGTGGCGTGTCACTCAGACACACCACATCACTGATCACAGTAAAAAGCCTATGACATAGGCTCTTTACTATGTGATCAGCTGTGTCCAATCACAGCTGATCACAGTGTAACTAGGAAGTGTCAGTTATCGGCCTTCCTCTCCTCACACTGACAGCATGTGAGGAGAGCCAATAAGTCGCTTTCCACACAGCGATCAGTGATGTCAATCAGTGCCCATCGATGATGCCAATCAGTGATTCCTTTCAATGCCCATCAGTGATGCCTGTCAGTGATGCCAATTAGTGATTCCTTTCAGTGCCCATCAGTGATACCTGTCAGTGCCCATCGATGATTCCAATCAGTGATGCTTGTCAGTGCCCATCAGTGCTGCATATCAATGCCTATCTGTGCTGCATATTAGTGCCTATCTGTGCTGCATATTAGTGCCTCCTCATCAGTGCCCGTCAGTGCCACCTCATCAGTGCACATCAGTGGAGGAGAAAAATTACTTATTTACAAAATTTTATAACAGAAACTAAGAAAACATTTTATTTTCGACTTTTTTTTTCTTTTTTTTTATTTGTTTAGCAAAAAATCCAGGAGTGATTAAATACCACCAAAAGAAAGCTCTGTCTCAAAAAAATTATAAAAATTTAGTTTGGGTATAGTGTTGCATGTTGCGCAATTGTCATTCAAAGTGTGAGAGCGCTGAAAGCTGAAAAATGGCCTGGGCAGGAAGGGGGTGAAAGTGCCCATTATTTAAGTGGTTAAAGAGAAGAAAGTATCAGATTGGGCAGGATGGATAAAAAATAATATCCGCAATCCTATTTATCCATACCTTAATTACTGGTATATCATGTACTGGGAGCATTTAGGCAGTTTCAGAGTTCAGGAATAAGTCTGACACATTTAAGGAGGTAGAGTTGAAACTCAGGATAAGCCTGTGTTCACACTGCTCCGGGAATGAAATGGTGTGAGTTCAGCTGAACTCGCACCATTTCATTCCTGCATGTCAGTCCCGATTTCAGGTGCAGTTTCAGAGACATTTCTGTGGGTTGCTGCACAGATGTCAATGGAAATTGCACCTGAAATTGCCAAAAGTAGTACAGAAACTACTTTTGGAAATCGGTGTGGCGCCGCAAATGCAGCGTCACAGCAATTAGGACGGTGCCATTGCCGCCGATTTGGCATGCGATTTGACGTCAAATCGCATTCCAAAACTCACCAATGTGAACCAGGGATTAAGCATTTTTATTGCACAGCTCATTTACTGCAGAATTTGTTAAATGAATTGTGTGTTTTTGCCAACAGCAATGAATGTGCTTGACAAGTGCCCTGGAAAAGGACAGTTGTAGAATAAAATGCGGTATCTGATTGAAGGCTGTGAGGTTTCATCAATGAAGTCCATCATAGAAATGATAGTTGCACTTTGTCCTGAATTGACCTATCAGCGGTCTGCTTTTAGTGGCTTAGTGTAGTCAAAACTTAGAAAGAAGGTTTCTGATTTGCTAGCATGGCTATGTTGCATTTAGTACGATGAGATTAAACCATTTAAAACGTTGCATGTCTGGCACAGTACATGATGAACTGTTGTGTCTCCTCTCATTCCTATTTAGCTTTCCATCTGCAAGAATTATTCTGTTCCTTTCTATTGTTTTCTAATCCCATTGGAAGAGCAATGCAGCCAAGCTGTAGCCTTCTCTTATATAAAGTTATTATTCTCATCCTTGCACCTCATTTTCTGCAATCCTTTCTGTGTCTTGCAGGACGCAGCCCAAGGCCGTGTTTGCGGAGGTGGACTCTGAAGAAGACGAACCAGACAACGAGCCAGACTGGAAAAAGCGTAAAATCTAAAGATGAAATGAAACCTAGCCATTGACAGCCTAATTGTTACAAATGATTCCAGCGTGTATCATTAGAAAATATCTTCCTTTTTATTTAAAAATAAACTCCTTCAATAAAAATCCCAGAAACATCAGTCTTTTAAAGTAGATTTAAACCTAACTAAATGGCATAACAGTTGAAATTTTTGTAATAAAATACTTGTTTTCATCATTGTTTTATGCTTGTTGATCTCTCTCAGCTACTTCCTGTCTGCATGCATTTTTGCGGGGCGACATGGCATTTCTTAGGATGGACTTCCTGTTGGTGACAACAGGGGACCATGCCAGTATATTGTTAGCTAAAATGCCCACTAAAGTTGGCCACACATGGATCAAAATTTGGCTGATTCAGCAGGGACCGGCCGAATTTCGATCCATGTATGCACACTGTGGTGTACAGAAATCGATAACGTTTTGTCAATCAGCATTTCTGGCTATAGCCAGCAGTGCTGATCAGTCTCCCCACTGTCAGAATACAATAGTTCAGCAGGAGAATTCACACATACAAGGTGGATGGGGGAATCAGGTCATTTTTTTTTTTTCATTCAACTCACTGGTTAAGCAAAAAAAACAAAAAACTGACCCATCTATGGGCTGCCTTAGTTGAGAAAAGTTGTTAAGACAGAGCATTATCATTCTTTAAAGGAGAAGTGCAGCCTAAGCTGGTTTGGCTGTACTTGGCCTATGTCCAATACTTTTTGCACTCCTGTGCCCCGTTTTCAGCAGAGAGCAGGCTGAAGTCCGCTCTCTGCTGAGGTCACCAATGTCAGTTCAGGCACCGCATCATCCCGACCACAGAGTCTGGATCCGCTGGGTACCTGGACTGACACCTGTCTCAGCGAGTCGCTGAGAGTCTGAGACGGCCACTCCGCTCCCTCATGGCGCTCCAGTGAGCGAGGAGGGAGAAGAGCAGAGAGCTGTGACTGACAGTCTACAGCCCTCTGCTCATGGAGCTCTGAAAACCGAGTGATCAGCAGTGTTCGATCTCAGTGCAGAGGCACTGGGGGGGGGGGGGGCAGATGCAGCATCGGACCAATGCTGCAGCCACCTAGGTACGTATAATTGGGTGGGGGGAAAAAATCCTTTACTTCTCTTTTAACTGGAAGTACCTGAACAGTACATAACAGGATCACCAGATCTTATTTTAACCCCTGTCTGGCACAGCCTTTGCTTCCTTTTAAAAGGGTCTGTATGTCTGGGGATTGGGAAGGATTGGCAGTCATTTGACCACTGTGATTGGCTGCCACAATGGCTGCATGGCTGGCAGCTGCTCAAGCCAGCTACTGATCGTTAGTGGGGAACAAGAGCTGTCTTTGACAGTTTATGCTCTGTGCAGTGAGCGCTCTCTTAGCACAGAAACATTGACCACCCAGTTTGTCTTGTGGGCCTTAAAACCTGCCTTTCTTGCCACCACACGTGTTGCACAGATGGCAACAGGTTAAATACTTAGGCCCACAGCAGTCTCTTCTGCTTTTCAGCGTTAAGCTCAGGAGGTGAAAAAATCAGCTCCTGCCCTTTAGCTACTGTTACAGACCACTACATAGAAGGGCTCTACATCAGAGAATGTAAACACAACACAATGGAAGTGACATGACACAAATCAAAATATTTTATTTCCAGATTAATCCCCAGGTTCTAACAAGAAGGGCAGACTGTGCGTTATCATCTGTTTACCTGAATTTATAGCCAATATTTTGCCATCTCTGAACCAAGAAGCGCTCAGAGCTGAGCACACCTGGGTTCACATTCTGCAGAGCACATCAGTCAGTGTCAGTCCTGTAAAAGGGATTGGGCAACTCTACATCCAGCCAGATCGCTTTGAATAAATTGGCCTTGACCTGCTGCTAAAAAAAAAGAAACCGGTTTTACCCACCTCAATGCCTGGGGTACAAGACACTGCCAAAGGGCTTAAGTGCTTAACGTTAAGCCAACCAATTATCTTTCCTGTTTGCATTCCAATGTAGCGCCAAAAATAGAATAAAGCTTAATAAAGAATAAAACCTGTCAGGTTTTGATTGCTGTCTGTACCCCTCATTAGGGAGATTCACCCTCTCTATTTGTCCTGTTTACCATTATCAGTGAAAGTAAAAGAAAATTCCAAATTTTGGCCCCCAGATCAGTAATAGAAGGCAAATCTTTCAACGGGGGCAGTAGTTTTGGTGACTCTTGTGACAACCAAAAATTCCTTTCTTTTGAAGGGATTTCCTTTCACTCCTTGTTTTGCTTATAGACAGAAAGTGAAGGAAAATCTCCCCAATAGGACACAGTGTTGGTAAAAATTACAGGAAAATGCATTTTTTTCCAAATTTTTCACTATTTCCAAAAACAAAAATAGACCTCAGAATAGGGCAGGGCAGCACTAGGAGCCAATCGGGTGTCCTGCAGTACTTGTGTGGTCAGGAGGAAGATACTAATGGGAGAAGACAGGGGTGATGACCTAATCAGTCTGTTACTTTTTCACTGTCCAATCACAGGCTGGGTGCAGGCAGAGAACTTCCAGTATCACCAAACTCCAGTAAAGAAAAATCAGGTCACCAAACTGTACTGTTTGGCAGGGCTGTGTAATTCAAGGGCTGTGCATTTTCCTGTTTGCCTTTAACGTGATGGATATGAATGAACCTATTTTTCATCAAAACGCTATCTAGTCTTATAGTTCTTCTGCTGTCAGCTTAAGTTAATTCATAGTTTCCATGATTTTGTTTGTACTTGGCGTTCAGGCCTCAGTCGATTCATGTGGCGGCCCTGTGTATTTCTGTAAAGGATCAAATCCATAAGTTATACAATGCTTGAAAAATGTTTACCTTGAAATCATACCTAACAGGGCTGGGGAATGTTTCACTGTTTTCCTCTACAAAACACATGCTGAGCAAAAGGAACAGGCTGTAATCTTAAAACGCCATAAAAACAAGATGTTTCCAGAGCACTTGGGTGACAAATGGTGGAGAGCCAGTCAGCTACACTGAAATCCTCTATCTATCGCAAAACTACTTTT
>BLSH010088393.1:764100-779852 GCA_018402905.1 Glandirana rugosa | reverse complement strand
CCCCCCCCCCCCGCGAATTCAGGCCAACTGTTACGGAAGGTCTACTTATCCCCTCTGTCGTTCCTCCAAATGTCCCCGGTGTATCCTAAGTGTGTCCTGTGGCCACCTCCCCACCTCTGGTATTCTCCACAGGCTTGTGTGCCCATGCGGTTGGGTCCACTGCTGATCTCAGGGGCTTAGGGGGGGGCGGGGGGTGTCCTGTAGTAGCAGTATGTCCGGGGGGCGAAACTGCCGCTGTTATGCCGCCCCGTCCTCCTCTTTGGACCCACACAGCGTTAACCGTTTACTCCGCTCTTCCTTAGCCAATCCTTAGCCAGTCCTGCTATGTGTAACCCATTAAGGTCTTCCTATGCCGCGTTGCCCGGCGTTAACCGCTTTGCACTACTTTGTGCAATTTCCCTGATGATATAGCAGTCCCTCCGCCCGCTAGTTTAAACAGTCTCTATATATAAATATAGTTATGGAAGCAAAGGTACTTATCCTTCCTGTGCTGTCACACCGTCCTCGGGCTGGCTGTCTCTCCAACGGCTTGTTTCTGTGTGGGTCCTGTATCGAATTACCGTGTTACTGGGTACGGGACATCGGGGGAGCGTTCTGGGAGGTGCGCGTGCCCTGCAGGCTCGCAGGCGCTCTGCTTAGCGGTCCCCCTTGTCGGGCTTGCAGGCTCGTCCGACCGGGAAGACCCTAGTCATCTCGCGGCTTTCCCTCTGCTCTCCTCTTACGTCCGAGCTCCTCCCCTCATCCTCCGAACTTGTTGGTTTCAGTCTCCTGAAGTCACCATGCTGAATCTTTAAACACTCCGGCATATTCACAGCTATATTTCTTCACCACAACACACTTTATCAGTCCACTGGTATATATTTTTTCGCACAGGGCTTATTATTTCACTTTTTTGCACAGACACACTCAACTTCAAAATTGTTTACATATTTCCTCTCAATGTGGAGCACAGTGAAATTGGCTCTAACATTACAATTACATCTTTTCCACTAAACAACACCAATATAAGATTTCGCCAGCCTGCTGGAAAATTTATGAGCACAAGTTTTTTTCAGAATATATACATATATTTGGTTGGATTTTAAGAGTAATCAGAGCAGCGCCATATCCACCATAATTCACATCATATTACCCAAACTTTACCTTCGGGAAGTTTGAGGTGGAGGCTGCAGCTTTTAGATTAAAAATATTTTATCAGTTTTGCACGGAACATCCCAATTGCACCTTCCTCTCCCTTACCTTCTCCCCTTCCTCTCTCCCTCTCTCTCTCTCTCTCTCTCTCTCACCCTCTCACCTTCATCTTTCTATCTCTCCCTTACCTTCTCCTCTTCCTCTCGCTCTCCCTCACCTTCTCCCCTTTCTTCTCTCTCCCTCACCTTCTCCCCTTTCCTCTCTTTCCCTTACCTTCTTCCCTTTCCCCTTTCTCTCTCTCCTTCACCTTCTCTCCTTCGTCTCTGCCTTAACCTTCTCCCCTTTCCTGTCTCTCTCCCTTACCTTCTCCCCTTTCCTATCTCTCTCCCTTACCTTCTCCCCTTTCCTATCTCTCTCTCTTACATTCTCCCCTTTCCTCTCTCTCTCTCTCCCTCACCTTCTCCCCTTTCCTGTGTGTGTCTCTCTCCCTTCTCCCCTTTCCTCTCTCTCCCTTACCTTCTCCCCTCTTTTCTCTCTCTCTCTCCCTTACCTTCTCCCCTTTCCTATCTCTCTCCCTTTACCTTCTCCCCCTCCTCTCTCTCCCTTTCCCTTACCTTCTCCCCTTCCTCTTTTGCACTTGT
The DNA here is from genome assembly GCA_018402905.1 of Glandirana rugosa. Lineage (NCBI taxonomy): Eukaryota > Metazoa > Chordata > Amphibia > Anura > Ranidae > Glandirana > Glandirana rugosa. Next base: position 778,080 of record BLSH010088393.1, on the reverse strand, counting down.
CTTCTCTTTTTCTTTCTTCTGTTTCATCTCTCTTGCCCTTTAAACTGACTTTCCTGATCTGCATATTTATTCTGGGTCAATGATTTAGAAAGTCGGCGAATTAACTAACATTTTCATAAAAAAAGCTTGCATTGGCTTCACCCATATTTCTCTTAGGAAAGGTTTACTTTAGACTGAGGAGGTATTTGGATGGGCTTACAGGAGGGAAGGTCATCATTTTGAGTATCAGATGGTTCACCAATTGCCAGATTAGCGGGCAGGATTTGGGGCAGTGAGCTGTGCATAGTGGTGTCATGCTTCTTGAGCTATGCAATCACATACTGTAGCGCAGCAGGGGAAGTAAGCTCACATCACTGTATGCGTTAAGTTGCAGATCTTTTGGCACATAAAATAAATCTTCTGTACATATCACAGCTGTGTATTTAGGTGTTTGGATGGAGCTCCCTATTCATATCTCGGACACTGGCTTTGACCGTGTTTTCATGCTATAAACCCTACCCTGGCTCCAAAGGGAAACATTTTAATCAAGTGCAGAAAAATTTTAATTTCCTTGGGAAGCGCTGAAATATTTCTAACAGTTTTAGGCAAGGAAAATCTCTGTGACTGAAAACGTGGATGTGAAGAGCAGGCTGGGCAGCCCATGGACCTGCGAGACCAGCGCTATGTATAAACACACAGTAAATCTTGTTCTTAGAAGCGCACTGTAAAGGTCAATGCAGCAGAGCTTAAGCGTTACAGATGTACCAGCCGGGAGAAAAGGTGTTCTAAAACGGAACACAAACTGGATTTTTTTTTACATCCGTTTGTCCTGTAAAATATTGTCATCCTCCCTGGACACACTTGCCCCTGTCTCCACATGCAGAACCAGGCCTCGTCTGCTACAACCCTGGCAAACAGAGGACACCTCCATTCCGCTAAACAAATCTACTACAACGCTCTCATCAAATCCCTCTCATCCAAGCCTCGTCAACTCTTCTCTACCCTTAATTCCTTTCTCCGCCCCCCACTGCCTCCACCCACCAACTTGCTCACTTCCCAGGAGATTGCCAATCACTTCAAAAACAAAATTGACACAATTCGTGATGAGATAGCCTGTGTCCAGCTTCCCCCACCAACCAACACACTAAGTTCTTCGACCACCCTCCTGCTCTGTCCTAAACTCTCTAACCCACATCTTCAACCTCTCCCTCTCTTCCGGCACCTTTACCTCTCCACTCAAACATACGCTGGTTACCCCATACTTAAAAAACCCTCACTGGACCACACCTGTGTGAATAACTTAAGACCCATTTCCCTGCTCCCATTTGCCTCCAAGCTTCTTGAACGCCTCGTCTACAACTGTTTGAGTTGCTACCTCACTGACAACAGCCTTGATCCCCTACAATCTGGCTTCCGCCTACAACACTCAACTGAAACTGCCCTACTCAAACTCACCAACGACCTACATACTGCTAAAACCAATGGCCAGTACTCCATACTCATACTCTTAGACCTCTCTGCTGCCTTTGACACAGTTGATCACCCACTCCTCCTCAATAAACTCCACTCTCTTGGCCTACGTGACTCTGCCCTTTCCTGGTTCTCCTCCTACCTATCTCAGCGCACCTTCAGTGTCACATACAACACCATCTCCTCCGCTCCTCTGTATCTTTCTATTGGGGTGCCCCAAGGCTCTGTCCTTGGGCCCCTCCTATTCTCCCTCTATACCTCTTCCCTGGGCCAGTTGATAACTTCCCATGGCTTCAACTACCACCTCTATGCTGATGACACCCAGATCTATCTCTCGACTCCTCAACTCTGCACCTCAATCTCCTCACGCATCACAAACTTACTGAATGACATATCGGTATGGATGTCACGCCACTTCCTCAAACTCAATCTTTCAAAAACTGAGCTTGTAATATTTCCTCCTCCTCGGTCCCCTCCTCGTGACTTTACCATTAAGATCAATGGCACAACCATTGGTCCTTCCACACATACCAGGGTGCTGGGCGTAATCCTAGACTCCGACCTTTGTCTCAGCCCCCATATCCAATCACTGGCTAAATCTTGCCGCCTCAACCTCGGCAACATCGCAAAAATTTGCCCCTTCCTGACTAATGATGCCACAAAACAACTTATTCACTCCTTGGTTATTTCCCGCCTGGATTACTGAAACTCCCTCCTCACCGGCCTACCGTTACACAGGCTATCCCCCCTTCAGTGTATCATGAATGCTGCTGCCAGACTTGTACACCTTTCTAACCGATCCACGTCTGCTGTCCCGCTCTGCCAATCCCTTCACTGGCTTCCCCTACCCCACCGTATAAAATTCAAAATACTAACCACAACATACAAGGCCAGCCACCACACTGCCCCCAGCTACATCGCCAATCTCATCCACAGATATCACCCCAATCGTCCTCTACGCTCCTCCCAAGACCTCCTTCTCTCTAGCTCCCTTGTTACCTCCTCCCATGCTCGCCTACAGGACTTCTCCAGAGCCTCTCCCATCCTCTGGAACTCCCTGCCCCAGAATGTCCGGTCAGCCCCCACCCTGTCCGCCTTTAGGCGATCCTTGAAAACTCAATTATTCAGGCAAGCCTACCCCACCTCCACCTAAGACCCATGCTTGAGCCAGCTCTGTCAGATCATCCCCTGCAGCCATTACCTTTTGTACCACCTCCCCCTCCCTTTAGATTGTAAGCTCTACAAGCAGGGCCCTCCTATTCCTTCTGTATTGAACTGTATTGTAATTGTACTGCGTCCCTTCTTTACTGTAAAGAGCTGCGCAAACTGTTGGCGCTATATAAATCCTGTATAATAATAAAAGAAATAGGAAAGCTTGAAGTGTTCTTTTCTATATATAACACAGCTCCACTGTTCATATCAGTTATTCAGAAACCATTTTAAAGCTACCATGCAGGCCAAAGTAAGAGGGTCACTTGCCCCCCCCCCCCTCCCCACAGACTGACCAGCTGCATATACTCACCTTTCCTCCCTACCAGTTCACACCATGCGGCTGCAAGGACCAGGGACAGAAATCTCTGTTTAAGCGCCAAACTGATTTGTCAGAGCTTACATGGGCCTACAGACACCTTCACTGAACCCATGTAACAGTGCTGAGCCATTCACAAGGCATCACTACAGTCATGTGTTAACCTATACCCAGTAGTCACAGGTCTTTACAATCACAACTGATGCCTAAATGGGGCAGGGCAGGAGCAGAACCAAAGTCCATTATACACACCTCCAGTGATGCAATGTCTGCGAGACTGCTAACTAACATTGCCTAGTCTTCTTCCTAGTTCAACATATTTAGCAATCCTAATTGACAGGCCCAGAATTGCGTAAAATGCGCACTTCCATACATGCGCAAAAGTGACTTCATCTCGGCCCAGCTAATGAAAATGGCCAAAGATTGGTACCTGGAAGTTATTTATAATGTTTTTATATATATATATATATATATATATATATATATATATATATATATATATATATATATATATTCTTTACACAAATGTAAAACAACCCATTCAGTTTAAAATACAAATGAAAGGTAACACAAGGTGAGAGTTTACACTTTAAAGAGGAGCTTCAGTCAGGTTTCCAAAAATTAAAAGTCAGCAGCTACAAAAACGGTGGCTGCTGGCTTTTAATAACCCAGCACTTACCTGTCCAGGGATCCATTGCTGTCCTTACCTGGGCCAGTTCCTCACCAGTCTTTGGCTCCCTAGTGCTGGCATGTTAACTGTAGGACACCAGCTGTGACTCTTTGCGGGTTCACAGCCGACTTCCCACTCTGCATGCTATATGAATGGTCCTGCAGATGTCCGCACATGTCCCAGGAGGTTGGATGGGGGAGGAGTGAACTTCCGCTATGGAAATTGGGTACCTGTCCAAACTAGGTACCTGCCCCCACCCCCGAAAAAAAATGGAAATATGGTAGGCTAGGGGGAGGAGGAAGGAAAGTGGTCCATACATTTTTGGGTGAAGTTCCACTTTAAGTTAACCCTTGTAATGAGGGGTAAGCTTCACCGCAAGAGAGCATTTTTCCTGTCCCCAGAGTTCAGTTTTAACATGGAATTCCAGCCTCAAACCTCCTTTTTTTTCTTTTTAGAACCTCTGTATTTTTTTTATTTGCTGTGTGCACCTGGTGGGGGGATTTTCTCCCTTCCAATGTGGTCACCAGGACTGGAGTTGAGACGGAACCTAGGTTTTACACAGCATGGTGTGGATTCTAAAAGTTTTGTCTGGTGTTCAACTTTGAAATCAACTTGTAATTTAATGGCCCTCTAGTATTTTTTTTTCACTGCACTGACTTCTGTTTTCATTCTGGCCTGTGATGTGCTATCGCGCCTTCTCCCATCACCGACTGATGTTACTAATAAGCTGGGTGATTTTTACCAGCAATCCAAGCGCTGGTTATTTATAGATATACTGATTGTTATATGATGTACATTATCTCTCTATTACTAGAAATATGAATGTATTCAAGTCCTTCCTTGTGTCTTACCACCCTGGAGGGATCACACACTACCTTCCTGCAATAAGCTTTATATTATCCAGAAAGCCTCCTGTGCCCTTTGTTCCAGCCCCTGGCTTCCATTTAGGAGCAGAGAGAAGACGCTTTGTGCCAGTGTTCTGGCTGCCTCTCGCCATGCAGCGGCGGAGGGAAAGATCAGAGGACTGAGCGAGGGCCAGCACAATTTGAGCATATCTGTGAAATGAGGCACTGGCTTGGATTACACAAGAGAAAGGAAACGTCTGCCAGATCTCCCATCTGGTGTCAAGGTGCTGAATGGAAGCTCCTCCATGTACAGTGAGGACAGGAGTCCACAGTGCAGGACAGAAAGACGGCATGTTGTGAACAATAGATTTCACGACTGCAGGGGAAACATTTAAAGCTGAACCCCAGGCACCAAAAGTTTCATTTAAATATATTCCTCAATAGACTTAAAGAATATGTCTGCTTGGTGTACATCAAATGCCGTTGCAAACGCAGATGTTATCTTGTAAATGTAATAGTGACATCATAACTATGCTGCATGTAGCCTGTACAGAGAGCAGAACTGTGGGAGGGACTTAGCAGGCCCACCCACTTCAGGCTGCCTGCAGAAAACTACAGGAGGGGGCGGATACAAGACCAAGTCACCCTGCACAAGGAGAGTGAGCAGCAGTGACTGGTCTTGATTATGGGAAGCTTCTGCACACAGAAAACATTTTCATGGAATACTGCAAACATCTAGAAAAAAATATACAAAGAATATTTGGGATTTTTTTAAAAAATTTTTTTAAGAATCATGCTTATCTAGGTGGATGTAGCATTGGTACCCTGCAGGCTCGAGAACTGAGCAATCAAAGACAGCTGATTGTTTGGTTCTCAGTGCTCCATGGGCAGAGAGCTGGTGACTGTCTGTCACCGGCTCTCTGCTCTGCCCCCCCCCCTCTGCTCACTGGAGGGGGCAGGTCCCTGAGAGGCTGGGCCAGGTGCCGGTCCAGGCTCCTGGGTGGATCCCGACCATATGCTCAGGATCTTTCCCCAGCATGGAACGGCTCTGTGACATCAGCCAACAACGGGCTCACAGGAGTGCAGAACAAACTGCACTGCTGTGATCCACAGAAGTTTAGCCAAATGAGCTTTGGCTGTACTTCTTAAATATACTAAGATTCAAGAATATACATACTTTAAAGATGAATGTAAATAGTAACTCAATGACATATAGTTTGTGAAAGAGCTGTGTATCCTAAACACCTGCCATCAGAAGTGAAGGAATATCTCCATTTTGGGCACACATATGGCAATAAAAACATTAGAAAGGCTCTAAGGCAGCGGTCCCCAACCTTTTTGGCACCGGGGACCTGCTGCATAGAAGGGCAATTTGTTGGGTCAATGGCTGGTGCTTCAGTCATCACAGGTACCATAGTTGATATGATGTCAGGATGATTGAAGAACATTATTTCTATTATTACATTGTAATATAAAATGAAATAGTACAACTCACCGTAATGCAGAAACAGAGGGAGCCCTAAACATGTCATGTGTCACCGTCGCCTGCCACCAGATGCAGCTTGTCACCTGCCACCAGATGCAGCATGTCACTTGCCACGTTGCCTGCCATCAGATGCATGTCACTTGCCATGTCACCTGCCACCAGATGCAGCTTGTCACTTGCCACGTCACCTGCCAGGACATGCGGATTGTCACTTGCTATGTTGCCTGCCACAAGATGCAGCTTGTCACTTGCCATGTTGCCTGCCACAAGATGCAGCTTGTCACTTGCCACGTTGCCTGCCACCACATGCAGCTTTTCACTTGCCACTTCACCTGCCACCAGATGCAGCTTGTCACTTGCCACATCACCTGCCACCAGATGCAGCTTGTCATGTCGCCTGCCACCAAATGCGGATTGTCATTTGCTGTGTCACCTGCCACCAGATGCAGAACATATGCATTGACTGGATCCCAGAGAGAGGACGGGCTCTCTGGCTCTGTCATGCTGCCCGCCCACCTGTTCTCTGGCTCTGTCATGTTGCCCGCCGCACTTGCGGCGGTTAGTGGGCTGCGGCCTGGTGGTTGAGGACCCCTGCTCTATCCAAACAAGATAAAAAGTTTTCCCAGGAGTTGGGTGCATTGACAGAGGAGGAACTGGAAGCATAGGAAAGGAAGACATTTTACAATTTAAGTGTAGCGCCAACCCCTGTAAGGGCCACTGATTTGCTATGGGTTCCTCTCCTAGATTAGTGCAGTGACAGCCAGGCACACAGCATCAGTCACCCTTTTTGGCTCACTGAATAGTCTAGGGCTTGTCTTTTTTTATATTTATTGCTGAACAAAGTTGGATAGGGCATAGGGAGCTGTGGTATACTCCCTTAGCACTGATCAGTAACGAGAAGACACTCTGCACCCTGTTGCTACTCCTTAAAACAGTTACTTTTAGTAATGGCCCAGAAAATGTTCATCACTATGACACCATCAAAAACATTTCAGGCCAGGCAAGCACTAGTACTGATACACAAGAGATTGCAGTAGCAACAGTCACCAGGATCCTGCACTCAGGTCCGTACTCACAATATCCCTGGATACTTGAATGCATCTTTCCAATATCAAACAGGCATTTCTCCAGTGAACTCTCCAGACCAGATCCTCGGTGAAATCCCTTGATTAGTTCCAGAGACTTTCAGCAAACAGGCCCCCAGTTTTAACAAAACTGGGATCTTGATTAGCATAAGTAGAATTTAAGCTGGATTACCTAGAAGGGTAGTAGCCCTTCAGGCTGAAAACTTTTCCTCCTAGACAAGACCAGGCAGCTCCAGACCCCAAACTCTTTATGGACTCCCCTAGCCACCTTCTGGGCACAGACAACATAAATATTCAGGATGCTGGTTTGCCTTTCTGGCCCACTACATTCTGGAATCCTCCAGAAGGCAGACAAAAACAATCAAACCTACAATCAGGGGAGCCCAAAATGGCACAAATCATTTACAAGCTGCTCCATTGATTACAGAGGAGCCAAAAAGAACTAAATTGACCTAGTCTTTCTAGCAACCTAACTAAGAGGGTGCTATATAGGCAATAATGGTTATAAGAAAATAGGTTTTGACTGCTGTTACCTTTAGGCTACTATCACACTGCACAGGAAGCCGTGGTCACGGTAAAACACCGCTAGTTTTAGCAGAGTTTTACCAGCGATATGGCTCCGCTATGCAGACGGGAGCGCGGCGCTTTTAACCCCCCACAAGGGGTTTAAAGTGCCGGCGCTCCGCGCTACCAAGGCGGTGTGCAGCCGCTTCGGAAGCGCTTGCCATTGAGTTCAATGGCAAGGGCGGTAGAAGAGCGGTATATACACCGCTCCCCTCACCTCCCCAAAGATGCTGCTTGCAGGACTTTCTGTAACATCCCGCAAGCACACCGCCCCAGTGTGAAAGCACTCAGGGCTTTCACATTGGGGTGGATGGGGGGGGGGGTTTGAGGTGCTTTACAGATGCTATTTTTAGCTAAATAGTGTCTGCAAAGCGCCTCAGTGTGAAAGGAGCCTTAAAGTAGATCTAAACTCAATCAATAAAACCTTATATGGTCTTTAACATGTAAGTTCCATAGTCATTTTTGAAAAACTGACTTTTTTTTAAGTTCCGTAGATGCACAATAGAAATTAACAAAAGATCAAGCAGTGCAGAAGTTGGTGCTATAATGGCAATCCTTTGTACAAACTGCCATACAACATAGGTTCAACACATTTTTATTTACAAAAAGAAATTAAAGACCTTAGGATTTTACTCCAACATCAACACTAATTTGTAGAATGAACAGGGCCAAATAGGAGAGTTTGACAAACAAAAACCAAAGAATTTCCAAGCTCAACTTACTGACCAACTTGCGATCAACCGAATTAACCTGGCTAACAGTATGTGTTAAAAACAGGGGTTTGATTACACACATTTGCAAATGTCGCCAGCCTGCAGCTTACACATGCATTTCAAATGTGTGTAACCAAACCCCTGTTTTTAACACATACTGTTAGCCAGGTTAATTTGGTTGGTCGCAAGCTGGTCAGTAAGTTGAACTTGGAAATTCTTTGGTTTTTGTTTGACATGCGTCTGCCCTCCCAGTGCTCCTTTCTGTAAAGGCCAGTTGTAGGAGAGTTTCTTACCCTAAAAATTTGGACAGGTGCATGCTACACTTGTGCCATAGGTACTGATGGATCACATAAACATTGTGTTCATGTCATGGAGTATATATTTTCATGGAGTACAATGTAAGTATAACAGGTGGATAATGCTAGCATACTGTCTCACAAAATGACCGTTGGAGAGAGCAAACAAGGAAAAGAGTAGTATAGATATATAATATATACAGTTGTGCTCATACGTTTATATGCCCTGGCAGAATTTATGATTTCTTGGCCATTTTTCAGAGAATATGAATGAGAACACAAAAACATTTTTTTCACTCATGGTCAGTGTTTGGCTGAAGCCATTTATTATCAATCAACTGTGTTTACTCTTTTTAAATCATAATGACAACAGAAACTACCCAAATTACCCTGATCAAAAGTTTACATACCCTGGTGATTTTGGCCTGATAACATGCACACGAGTTGACAGAAAAGGGTTTTAATGGCTATTAAAGGTAACCATCCTTGCCTGTGATCTGTTTGTTTGTAATTAGTGTGTGTGTATGAAAGGTCAATGCGTTTCTGGACTCCTGACAGACCCTTGAATCTTTCGTCCAGTGCTGCACTGACATTTCTGGATTCTGAATCATGGGGAAAGCAAAAGAATTGACAAAGGATCTGCGGGAAAAGGTAGTTGAACTGTATAAAACAGGAAACAGATATAAAAAGATATCCAAGAAATTGAGAATGCCAATCAGCAGTGTCCAAACTCTAATCAAGAAGTAGAAAACGAGGGGTTCTGTTGAATCCAAATCATGGTCAGGTAGACCAACTAACGTTTGACCTTGCAAACCTGTGATAATAAACCTGGCAAGCTGCCAGATTTTAAAGAAACTGACCTGCTGAATCTTTTCCTCTGAAAAGTGATCCCCACAAGCTAATCGCCAACACGTGGTGGACTCAGCAGGCATCTTTCCAAAGATGCAGGAAATGTTGAAGGCCTTGCTGCAAGCCAATGCAGCCCAGCGGGAAATCAACCGCCAGGTCACAGAGACTGCTGCAGCACAACAGGCAGCCCAGCGGGAAACCAACTGACAGGTCGCAGAGGGTGCTGCAGCTCAGCGAGAGGAGAGTCGCCAGGCTATTGCAGCACAACACGCAGCTATGCAGGAAACCGACCTCTGGGTCGCAGAGGTCGCTGCAGCACAACAGGCGGCTCAGCAGGAGGCAACTCGGCAGACCATTGCACCTCAGCGGGAGGAAAGTCGCCAGGCTATTACAGCACAACAGGAGATGAACCGACAGTTGGCGGAGGCCCTGCTGGAGCTAAAGAAGGGGCCTGCACCTCCTGTGACATTGGAACCAAAGTTGGTACGCTCCTCTTACCATATGCAGAAGATGACACCTGCCGATGATGTGGAGGCGTACCTCACAACTTCTGAAAGAGTCGCTCTTCACGAAGGATGGCCAAAAGAACAGTGGGCGAGACTGCTAGCACCATTCTTGACAGGTAAACCCCAAAAAGTCTGTTTCAATCTGGAAACAGATAAGGCCCTGGACTATGAGACTCTAAAGGCAGAGATACTCGCACACCTGGGGGTCACCGTGGTAGTCCGGGCCCAACGCGTGCATCAGTAGACCTACCGCACCAACAAGCCACCACGTTTGCAGATGATCAACCTAGTTCACCTTACCAGGAAATGGCTACTGCCAGAGACTTTGCCAGGTTCCCAGATTGTGGAGCGCGTGGTCATGGACTGCTATCTACAGGCGCTCCCTGCTGCTTTGAGGAAATGGGTAGGCCATGGGGACCCCAAAACTGCAAGCCAACTGGTGGACCTCGTTGAGAGATACATGGCTGCTGAGGACTTGTTGCGCCCCACTCCAATGTGTCTAGAGGTGAAAGATTGGCCGGCGGTACCGGTAAGACTGTTCCATGGCTCAGGGGCTTGTGGAGATTTGATAAGACTGATATGGCTAAAGATACTGGGGGCTCTAGATCTGGAGACTGGCCAAAGAAGCCAGGAAGGTCTTGGGGACCCTTGAAAGGAACATATACAGTACTACCGATGCCATGCATTGGGCCATATTTCCGCCAATTGCCCCCTGAATGATGAACCCATGGAATACGATTATACTTATGTGAATAGACATATTTCTCTTTTTGCACAGGTCACATATACAGCATCATGTTCAAGTCTCATGGAGAAGCAAATGTGTGTGATTTTTGTTGATGGGAGACCAGTCACTGCACTTTTGACTGGTAGTGTTGTAACATTGGTAAAAAGCAATTGTATATACCCTGAAAGGTTACACTCTACCACTGATGGCGGTGGCTGAGATTGACACCCCTTGTGGTAGTGTGGCTTATTCAGTGGGGGTGGTACCTTCACTACTTTATGATGCCCTAGTGGGCAAGGGATTTTCCCCATTTTTGGAGGTTATGGGAAGCACGGGACCTTTCGCCAGACCCGTTTCGCCAAATGGAAGGGGAAACTGGTGGCAGGACCGAGGAGGGAGGAGGCCCTCTTTCTTTTCCTGCACTGGCTGGGGAGCCAGAGGAACTGGAAGATAGCTCACAACGGGTGGGGGTGGGGCACTAAGGACCCCAACAATGTCTCTGACCCTGACAATGAGAGTGAGCTGAATGTAGCACCTGACTTAGAGGTCCGGAGAGAGGACTTCTGTGCAGAACAACTACGGGATGTCACTCTCCTTAGAGTTAGAGAAAACTTGAAGGTGACCGATGGGGAACCTGTGGACCCTAATTGGGGGGGGGGTGTCTTTTCCCTACATGGCACTTAAAAATGATTTGTTGTATCAGGTGGTGAAACGCGGGGAGGACGAAATGGAACAGCTAGTGTTCCCAAACCCTTCCGCAGCATGGTGCTAGATCTGACCCATGGTCATGTAATGGGGGGACATCTGGGTATGGAGAAAACCAGGGAAAGAATAACGCAGAGATTCTTCTGGCCTGGGTTGTATGCAGACGTCAAACAATATTGTGAATCATGCCAATCATGTGTCAAATGACAGCCTCGGCACCCCATTTTCGTAGTCCCCTTGTCCCACTTCCCATAATTGAAGCGCCATTTGAGTGGATTGGCATGGATCTCCTGGGACCAGTAATAAAATCTGCCTGGGGACACCAGCACATCCTGGTGATCCTGGACTATGCCAACCGCTCTCCTGAGGCCATACCATTGCGGAATACCTCCGCTAAGACTATCGCCAAGGAGCTGGTCCAGGTGTTTAGTCGGGTGGGGACCCTAAAGAAATCTTGACAGATCAGGGTACCCCGTTCATGTCCAGAGTGACCAGAGAATTTTGCAAGTTGTACAAAATCTCCCATCTCCGTACCTCTCTTTACCACCCCCAAACTGATGGTCTTGTCGAAAGGTTTAACAAGACCCTCAAAAAGGTGGTGGATAAAGATGGGCGAAATTGGGATTTTTTTGCTGCCGTACCTCATGTTTGCCATACGAGAGGTTCCGCAGGCATCTACAGGGTATTCCCCCTTTGAACTCTTGTATGGTAGACATCCCAGGGGGCTGCTAGATGTCGCAAAAGAGACGTGGGAAGGAGAAGCCACCCCATATAGAAACGTCATAGAGCACGTCTCCTTGATGCAAGATCAAATCGCCGCTGTCCTGCTCCTTGTACGAGAGCATATGGAGCAATTGCAGGAAGCCCAGAGAAGGGTTTACAATCGGGATGCCAAAATCCGAACTTTCTGGTGCTGGTGCTAGTCCCCACGGTTGAAAGTAAATTCCTGGCAAAGTGGCAGGGTCCCTTTGAGATTAGGGAAAGAGTAGGGGAAGTAAACTACAAAGTTTACCAGCTTGGGAAAAGGAAACCAAAGCAGATTTACCATGTTAATCTCCTAAAACCGTGGAAGTACAGAGAGAGTTTATTGTCGGTGCCCAATCCCCAAAAGGACAGGTTACCCCTAACCCTGGATGTCCCCATAACCGAGTCCTTGTCACTGACACAACAAAACGCCGTTAAGGAATTTGTCGGTAAAAATAGAGACCTTTTTCTCTTTCCTACCCGGACTGACCACTGTACTACAACATGACATAATCACGGAACTAGGGGTCCCTGTAAATGTAAAACCCTACCAAATACCTGAGGCTAGACGAGAGGCGGTGGCGAGAGAAATAAAAACCATGTTGGAGTTAGACGTGATAGAGGAGTCCCACAGCGCCTGGTCAAGCCCTATAGTACTGGTCCCAAAGTCTGATGGCACTATCTGGTTCTGTAACGATTTCAGGAAGCTGAAGTGTCTATGTTTGACGCATACCCGATGCCACGGGTTGACGAACTTGTGGATAGTTAGGGAGGTGCCTGGTACATAACAACCCTAGACCTAACTAAGTGATACTGGCAGATCCCACAGAGTCAGCAAAGGAAAAAAACTGCCTTCTCTACCCCTGAGGGGCCCTTCCAGTACAAGCGAATGCCGTTTGGTCTGCATGGGGCCCCTGCATCCTTTCAGAGGATGATGGACAATACTTTGAGGCCGCAGCGACCTATCTGGATGATGTGGTCATCCACAGCTCAGATTGGGAATCACGTCTGCCCCGGGTGCAGGCAGTGGTAGATTCGCTGAGGGTAGCAGGTTTAACAGCCAATCCGAAAAAGTGTGCCATAGGTCTAGAGAAGGCCAAATACTTTGGGTACATTATTGGTCAGGGTCTAATCAAGCCCTGGAACAATAAGATCAAGGCCATTCAAAAGGGGCCCCAACCGGTGAACAAGAAGCAGGTTCGTGCCTTCCTGGGGATTACAGGATATTACCGATGCTTCATCTCCAACTTTGCCACCATTGCCATCCCTCTGACCGATCTGACGAAGGGTAGCGGCTCAGGAATGGTTAAGTGGAATCCCAAAGCCGAGAAGGCCTTCCAGAAGTTGAAGCAAGCCCTCTGTGTACATCCGGTGCTCGTGACCCCAGACTTCACAAAGGAGTTTGTTGTTCAAACCGACACCTCTGAGGGAGGACTAAGGGCTGTTCTGTCCTAGATCAGAGATGGTGAGGAGCACCCGGTCGTCTACTTAACCACCTCCCACCTGGCCACTGTATATATACGGCCGGGTGGGAGCTTCCCCGTTCTGACAGGACGTGTATGAACGTCCTGCAGAACGGGAGCTCGCAGCGGTCTCCACAGCCAAACTTGTTGTTTGAGGAAACACTTCAGACCCCAGTGCTCGTGGCCTACATGTGTCTCCCGAACGAAGTTGAAGACCTTCCGGAAGAGCCGAAACCCTAAGGTGAATTGGTAAGGACTCGGCGATGGGAAGCAGTCTAGCCAGTCTCCCTACCGTTACCACCGTTTCAACCTCTACTTCGTAGCCATTATAGGACATTAGGGGTCCTTCC